>JAOTRQ010000031.1:3891147-3909442 GCA_028565875.1 Hoplisoma paleatum
AAAGAATCGCGACAAAAAAAATGCAATTCATTGGTAACTTTCACTATTATGAGCTGTTTTTAGAACAGGCCCGCGGGAGACTCATGAGGTCCTCGCGGGCACCACGTTGGTGACCCCTGATCTAAACAATGACAGACAGGAAATATTTGGATTTTTTTTTACATATATTCGACAGAAAAAAGTAAAAACTCATCAAAAATGAATTTAATTAAATTTCTCAGGTAAACTTATATATAGTAATTATGCTGTTATGTTATTGTAAAGTTTAGGATGGAGGTTTTTGCCACATTTCCAAAGACTAAAAATAAAACATCTCATAAAGTACTATTGTATTTTCAAGTAATAGTCAAAGTAAAAATACCAATGGAAATAAAGATTAGTATGCAAAGTTTAAGTTCTATTTTTCAGGTAAAAAGAATAATCTTCAATTTTAATAATTTTCAATGCAGTGTTTAAAAGCTGTTTAGTATAGGACATTTTTATAGGACTTGGTATAGGATACTGCTTAAGGGCACATCAGCCATAAAGTCTCAGAATCGAATAAGCAACCATCCGATCACAAGTCCAGTTCTCTAACTACCAGGCCACAGCTGTCCGTAATATTGTTCAATGACCATTGATAGGTGTGTGTGTGTGTGTGTGTGTGTGTGTGTGTGTGTGTGTGTGTGTGTGTGTGTGTGTGTGCGCGCACGTGGGTTTTGTGAGGAAATCTCCCTTTCAGGTGAATTATAACCTAAGCAGAGGCAGAACTTGTTAGTGAATCTGTCAATCAAATCAAGCTTGCCATACTAGCAACAGTAGCAGCTCTGGCAAATAGGTCACTGATGAAGACGTTCATTTTCAATTTATCTATCAGATGGCCATCCCAATCAATTTACGTCAGTGACATGCCAACCAGTCCTGCATATTAACTGTGCTACCCAGCGATCCAGCACATCTGATTATTAAATACAGTAACATCATTACCTTCTTCTACATGAAGACAGAAATGAGGCATTAAACAAAGTGTTTAAATAAGCTCCTGATTGTGATCCTTATCAGAACAAGAAACTCCTTGAAATGCTTGGCACCGTGGCCATGTCACTGTGTTTACCCTGAAATGTGTGTGTCCCCTCATTGAGATGCAGCAGGTGACATGCAGACCAGAGAAAGATTTGATCAAAGGCATGACTATTAAATTAGTCGTGGGGCATTCTGCATATGTCAGCACAGTACTTCATTAACAGTGTTTATTTTTGTAAAGCTGAAGAAATATGATAAAAAAGATGAGATAAAGGAGATGAATGATCGTGGCAGAAATCAGGGGAAAACAACAGAAGCGGGAGAGAGAAAAGCACACATAGCTGAGTCATCAGTCAAGTCAAGGACATCAAAGGCGAGCTGTATGAATAACACTGTAGGGACTGGTAATATCACTAAGTTGTTTTTTTAAATACCACAATAAGATAAACAACTAGATTCATATATCATTTTTAACATAGAAAAGTCATATTGGTTCATAGATCAGCATAAAAACAAAAATGAAAAAAGTAAAACAGTCTTTTTTTTATTTTGACAGGGCTTAACTGTAAGATTTTGGAAGTTTGCCGAATATTTGCAGTTCTAGTAATGTAATCCATTAGGCATGCAAGTCAATTGCAGTTTTTGACTTCACATCTGACACCTGACACTCCCCCTTTGACATGTGTGTAGTACTGAATGCATCTTGTTATTTGCATGAGACGAGTTCATGTGTGTATCAGCTTTGTGTACATTATCCCTTGTTTTGTGCAAGCATCAGTCAGCCAAACAGAAATAATAATTTCATCAGTAACCCTGGTATGGTGTATGAACAACAACAAATACTTGTTCAAGTAGGTGCCCAGCTTGCCTGATGGCAGTTAATTTATTAATTTAATTCTTCATACATGTGTGTGTGTGTGCGTGCGTGCGTGCGTGCGTGCGTGCGAGTGTGTACACTTGCTACAGTTACAAATAAGTATATTGCTTGTCCAGTCTGTATTATTAGGTCAATTTTCTTTTTGTCTTACAAGGTTTGATTAACAATGAAACAGTGATCAATCCTCTGATTTATTTATTTATTTTTATTGGGTATGGTGATGCTTTTTTTCTACTTTTTTCAGTCAATGAAGCTGATGACACTCTGATGCCAACCAAGATGGTGTCACCATGTCAACAGTTCAGATGTGTGACAATAGGTCTGTGGGGCATGACAGGGTGTGACAGAGAGGAAGAGGCACAGATGCACACCAAACTCGCATACATAGCTACCACTCTTTTTTCCTGTAAGTGCTGCAGTGCTATATACTGTAACAAAATGAGACAGCCCAGGGTGCATGGGCTTCTCACAGGCTCACTGCGGACTCATTAACGAACAAGCGAACACCTGAGATTTAATTAGGACTTGTTAAACAGACAAGACAATGGAATCTTATTAGTGGACCACAATGTTTAAGTGAATAAGTAAGAGTCAAGGCTTTTTTGCGTTTATAACAAGACATCTGATTTATCTTGGAGAGAGAGAGAGTGTGTAATCAGAGGACAATTTTCTAGCCCCAAATGGGAAATACTGTGGATTTAAAATATGACATAGCTGTCTACAGCACAGGTATCTCTGTATGAGTCTATAAAGGAATCAAGAGACTGAGTGTTCTGCAATACTGCCACACAGCTATTAAAATTCATGTGTCACTGTGACATTCTGTTAAACTTTACCCCCTACTGGGAACAGCATCGAGATCATGCTAGAATAATATTAGCTTATTATTGATTTAAAACTTCTCTTGGGAATGCATATTTAAAAAACACATGGGCATTATAGATGTACATTTTGAAATGTAACATATAAGTAAGCAAGAATAATCCATTTACATCTCTTGATCATGACACGTATTAGTGGGTAACAAAAGGGTTTGAGTGAGTTTGACAAGGGCCAAATTGTGATGGCTAGACGACTGGGTAAGATCATCTCTATAACAGCAGCTTTTTGTGTGTGTGGTGTTCTCAGTCTGCAGTGGTCAATATCTATCAAATATGGTCGACGGAAAAAGTAGTGGTAAACCAGTAAAGTCATGAGCAGCCAAGGTTTATTGATGCACATTGGGAGCATTGGCTGGTCCGTATGTCTGTCAGTCTGACCCAACAGACGAGCTACTGTTGCTCAATGTTGCTCAGATGTTATTGCTGGTTCTAATTTCCCTTTCTATTTTAAAGTAAAATGTTTCATTGTACTTATCTTGAGTCATTTATGTTGAAGCAAATTGTATAGGCTTGTATAGGCTTAGTTTTTATTGTTCACCTATTGTGAAAAAATTTCATTATAATTCTATTTACTTGCAGATAATTTCATTTAATATGTACAAATATACAAATTTAGATCAATTTTTTTCTTCATTTGAAAGGAACTACAATAGAACTGAAGTTTGAGGCCTAAACGCTTCTTGTTAAAAAACTCCCACAAAATAATTTTATATATAGTGGTATAGTTTTTTATAATACATGTATAATATATTATGATTTTAAAAATAAATATGTGTTAATAATGTCCTTATTATATTTATAATCATTACTTTATGTTCAGGCTTATCAAGGTACAAAAGAAAATTCATTTATTTTGATTGTTTTTAGCATGTCTTGTGTTTAAGCATAGTCAATATCATTGAAGTCTACAAATCTGTATTGCCATCTAGTGGCTGGAGCCCTGTTCAGATCGATATGCTAATCTTATTAGTCCACAGACCACAAAATTCCAAATCTTTCCCATCCAACACCATGTACGTGTCTTTATGAAAATCTTTAGCATGGAAGTGATTGATGAAAGATAGTACAACGTTAAAGAAAGTGAATCACACAATCAAGACACAGGTTCTATTAGATGCACTCTCTAGCATATGGAATATGAACAATTAACCTGTTTTGACATGCCTTGCACAAACAGATCAATAAAGATCACTTAAAGTGTGGTGTTGTACATGATGTATCATCAGTCTTCTTTTTCATGCCAGTCAGTGAGAAGTGCTTCAACATTTCATTAGCTGTAGAGGACAAGTTAAAATCAAGCAAGGGTGTGGGACACATTTGTTTTGCATTGCTCTCAGGCATGTGGAGGTGTGCTGAGGCAATGGTGGGGGGTGAGAAACAGATTTTGCATACAGATATTATGAATGCCATTGTCTTCTTCATGCATCCAAGCAGGGGGGTTCTGGGGAAATTGACTTTTTGATTATTCATTTAGTGGGATAATTAAATAGTCCTTGCCCTGGGAACATGGGATGACTGAACCAAGTCGAGGATATCTAACAGAGCCTGACAAAGCCCTTTATGTTTATTAGTGCTAATATTTCACTGCCTAAAACAATGCTTGCTGCTTTTCTGTGACCCATGACTCCCAGCCCTAATTGCACTAAAGTAGTATGGAAATTTATTATACTGCAATAAAATAAAGACTTACTGACTGAGATTTATTCAATATTAGTGTGATGCACCACCAGTAGTCAACACTCATCATAACAATTTTGCATAAAATGTATATAATAATAAAAACTGTTAGCACATATATCTACATATCAGGCTTTGTAATGAGACTATGTTCAATTATACACTTAATGGCTGAAAGTATGTGGGTTTGACATAATGAGCTATCTGAGCTCTCTTATAAACGATATCAACTATAAAAATGTCAGCAAAGCTGTATCGTATTTATGGCTGGGCAATGATATTTTTTTATTAACCAAAGTTCAGTATTGTAACAAACATTATGGTATGATGATTAAATAATGACTCGTTTAATACAATATATGCATTTATTTATTACTGTGCATATTTACTAACTGTTGTCATGTATTGTTATTTGCATGTTGCTCTTGTCACCTCCCATAGCCATTTATTAATCAGAACAACCACTGTGGCTAGGGCTGCCCACCACTCCAGTCACATATGCTCTCTTTATATAAGTTTTATTTTTTTATAAGCTCCCTTTATATAAGTTGTTCAAGATTGACTTGTTTATTTAATACTTAACATTTTGGGGTTATAATTTGAAGCAAAACAGTATAAATCTAGGAATTATTCAATATGCCATTTGTCAATACTAATTTAAAAACAGCCTTGTATATTACACAATAGAAATACTAAAACTCATATTTCTCAAAGTTGTTTTGTGTAATTATTTAATGCAAATTGCAAGAAGGCAAGTGGGCATTAGAATTGTTTACACCATTTAAAAAAATTCTTTACAGTAGTCAAAAAACTTTTTTGCATCCATATCCTATATGGATCCAGCAATATTTTACTGTTGCAATAGAAATGCTGGCTTTTCTAAGCTGATTTTGTTTATCTTGACTCACATGTCTGGACGGTTATTCATCCGTGTTTCGTCTGAAAGTCTTTCACAAATGAGCAATGCTCTTATGAACTTACTTTTCAGATGGGGGCTCGAGATGTCAGAAGAAGTGAAGCACTAAAAAAGGAAGAGCCCTCGTTATGCTAATACAGTGTGCACCGAGGTGGATGCTCTGTTTCACAACTTACATGTCTTGTCATCAGTCAGACAGTATTTGAATAACCTATGAAAAATATTTCACAAAGATATGAAACTAAGGAACTCAACAATGCCAGTTCTGATTTAGCCAGTGGTCTGAAAAGATCCCTTGTTTCACGTCTTCATGTCAAGAATTAAAATAGTTCTTCACAAATTGATTCAAATGAAATTATTTTAAATAATTAATTACTTTCTAACAAATCCTAACAAGAAGAGGATGCGTGTTTGAATAAAACACATTTGGATATCTTTAGGTAGCTTGAATGTTTCTAAAACAATACATATTGTTTACGCACAATACATATATTCATGTATATTCATGTATGTTAGCTGCAGCACAGAATAAGAGCAATTCAATGTGCCAAAACTGTTTGGCATTATTTGGCATGTTTCAAAAAATACCTTTGTTCAGATGTTCCTGGTGTGAGCATACTTGGTTAAAAAGATTATAAGATAAAAGGTTTTCATTACAAGATAATAAAGGATGACCATATGCAGTACTCTGAAGAATTGAAAATGTTTGGCATATTATTCTGACTATAATGGATGTTTGTTGATTAGTAAATCATTTGCATTAACAAAAACAAAAAATATTGAAAATTGCTATTATTTCCTTACTATTGCTATTCTATTCTCGTCCGTATTTTATAATAAAATTATTATTCTTTTGCATAAGTTTGTGTTCTGGTACAGGTACATCCTATGCTTAGATCTCTCAACAATAATGAATACTAGTACTACTAATTCTAACCTCTTTCCCCTCTGCAACCCCTTAAAAATCGTTGAGGCTAATTTCAATATTCATGAGCTCTCCACAGGCTCAGTTCAGCAGTTTCCATTAAGCATTAATTAGGCGCCGGAGGGGGAAGCAAACACAAATAAGGAGCTGAATAACTAATTAAGGTGTTTGAAATGCTGGAGGCTCACAATCTCACTAATGTCTGGTTAGGTTTGAACAAGGTAAGGGGGTGGAGAGGGGGTTCCACGTTGACAAACGTACATCGTATCTTAAGTCTTGTTCAAGATCTGTAACATATTTTACAATAACGATTAATGGATTTATATATACTGTAACTAAACACAGGCATATAACTGTTTAATATACTGAAGTAAATAGATTTTCAGTTATATAACCCTGATCAAAGTCTTAAAGCCAGTTACAAAGTGTAAAATTTTGTATGTTGCACTATTGCACTATTGTATATTAAGTGCTAAGTAAAGCTTCACAGTGTTGAAATTGAAGCAACAGCCAATTTATTAACAACCAGGTATTTTGCAAACATTGACATGAATTGCAGACAGTGGATGCCCTTCATGATGCCATCTTCAACACTTGGAGCAACCTTTCCACTAGCATCCTGGAAATACTAGTATCAAGCATGCCTAACCAATTGATCAACAAAAATAGTGGAGCTACTTTACTTCTGTTTTGAGGAAGATTTTATAAGGTGAGCTATCATCTTAAATTCTCAAACAGCTGATTAACAGTATTTCAGTTTCAGGTAAATTGTTGATCTCAATATAATTCCCGATCAAACTCTTCCTTTACTTCTATTAGCATTGTGAAGCTCTGCTTAGAATCGTAAAATCCACTTAAGCAAAATGCACATTCTTGCAATTTGGCAACTGGTCCAATGATTTTAATAAGCAATATATAAAGTATTATATATATAATGAACTTTTTAAATATGAGTATAAATTACTATATCATTATTAAGTATACTTATTAACATTGAAGATAAAAGTTTCAATGGGTTCAATAGGCACTGTTCATAATTGCAAATATTTGGCCTAAATTTTATTATTTGTACTTTTGTAAATATTTTTTTCATAATATATGAATATGTTCCATCTTTGTTTATTTGTTAAATCCAATGTGTTATAAAAATAAATAGTTTATCCAAAAAAATGTTTGCAGGAATGTAGCATGGTTTATGATGAGTATCTGACATAAGTGAAGGGACGTCTACATTCATATTCACATAGTTTAAAAAGTTTGTTTTAATTGTTATTTAATTTTTCTGTTTAATTGTAAACTCATAAGGATAACTGTGGTGTTCCAAATTTGTTACACTTACACAAGTTAGAGAATACAGTTGAAGGTTAAGCACCTTGATTAAAGGTTGGTTATTGACAGCTTGGCAGCAGTTGTGCTTAAACCAGTACATTACCTGTTAGTAACACTGCCACATAACAAACAATAATCAACATATTTTCCACTCAAATGTTTAGAAAATACCAAAAATCATTAGTCAGGCAGCTGGCAAACTGGGAAAATAGTAATTTAACAAGTACAGTAGAAAGTTCAACTACAGTCGTACAAGCTACATGTCATGATAAAAGTAAAATATGAGATTTTCCTCTTTTGGAATGATTGCAAGCAATCACCCAAAGCTCAGGACACTACTCTACTACAAATCACGGCAAAAAGGGAACAACTCCACTCACACTTACAGTACAAACATGGCCCATAATTTCCCTTGGCGCGTCTGAAAAGGATTGTTTATGGTAACCTTGTAATCAACCTGCCTAGCAGCTCTACCATTAACCACTATAACAAGGCGAGCACAATCTAGGAGTGAAAGAGGGGGAGGCTTGTCCCTCTGATGGAGCACGACGCTGGCCCTGCCATCTTCCTCTCATCATCTGTTTTCAAGGAGAGCAATTTCCATTTCAGTCGGATTACACCTTTTAATGTATCACAAGCGTTAAGTGGAGGGGAGAGTGCGATAGAGAGAAAGCAAGAGAGAGAGAAAAGAGAGAGAGAAAAATCAGCTTCTCACATGCTTAGATTTCAAACAGGGCATTTGAGCCTTTGAGTGAAGAGGAGTACATGAGTGCCACCGCAATTAAAATCAAAAGCCTGGCACGGCAGATCAGCGGCCTACAATAACCCTTTGTGAGCCTCTGAACAGATGGGCAGACATGGGCAGCTGAAACTGGATTAAATATAGGAGACATTACCTGGATTGTCTTTGCAGAATGTTGTGTAATGTGGGAAAAATCACTTGCTTTAAAGGAGTTCTTTTTTAATCGTTAGGCAAGCTCACAGTAGCGTACAGCATATAAACAGAGTCTGTAATCTTGTTAAACCATGCCTTGTGATAAAAATGATGCCATTATATTTCTTAAAGAATCAAAGTACAACATGACCCTTTTTCTTGTCTGTATTAAAGTGTATCGTATTAAAGTGATGTTTGTGCTCTCTTAAAAGTGACAAATCACAACGTGTACCTTTTAACAATCTTTTTTTTTGTAACACAAAACAAGAAATGGATTAAGGCTTGCTGGATATTCTTCATGTGAAACACACTTAAACACACCTTCATGCTACATAGGCGTACCGGAACACTTCATTCTCAATGATGGGTTTTAATTATATGCTCGTGCTCTGCATTAATGCATCTATTTACATATTCTATTGTTTATTCATTATTTCAAAGCCATTTTTGAAATTATGTTAGATCATTTCCAAACAAAATTCAAACTTTAATAAGATTTACCACATTTTTGTTCATGCAATTCAAATAGCATCCAGATTCGGAGGGGCAAACCAAACAAAAGAAAAAATTAAACGTCAAAAGGGATTACGAGATTAGTGAAACCAAGTCCTGGGGAAATTGCAGAGAGAAGAATCTTTTTTGTGAAAGATTCTTCTTTTTTTTGTGAAAATGAAACCTTCAGGTTCTTTTCCCACAGTGTTTTTAATGATTTAATCGATTAGCTAATTAATTTTAATTAGTATTGTTCAGTTGTTGAGAATTTTAAAGACCTTTGTCACTGTAATATGTAAAAGAAGCAGAGTTTACATCACTTACTTATGCTGTATACCCACCCTATGTGTGATGATGTATTGGTTAGGAAAAAAATATATAAAAGTCTACTAAAATGAACAATGTGGCTTTAATATAGCAGAGCTCCGACTGGTTACTTATACATATACAATATTGGTAATTATTCTATTTCATTTGTTATTTTGATCAGATATAGATTTGCTTTTATAGTATGGTGCAATTGCTCTTTTTCTAATAGCCACCAAAAAAGCTATATTATATAATGTCTTAATTAGTTATTTGAGTTCTGAATAGCTTAAAATATTCAAACAACTGGTTCTCAATATATAAAACCCTCTGTGTGTGCAATAGTCTTAAAACAGTAGTTCCTGGTCCAAATGCTAAGTCTGGCTTTCTGAAACCCGCATTATCTGCTTGTTCCAGCAACACACAAGCATCAACCAAACCCCATGGTATGGACAACGTGAATTTTAAGGTGGTACCTTCAAGTTCCATTTAAAATACTAAACTAAGTCCTGAGAAGACTAAAGAATGTTGGTATCTAACAACAAAAGCTGTTACTCTATCTCTCGCTCTCTCACTATGTCTCCAGTGGAAAAACTATGGATCAAGTAACACAGCTTTGGAAAAACTTAAAGAAATGCAACTGTTGAAACATAGAGTTAGAAACTGAACTTTCACCTGGAAAACATTAGCCTCAAGAAGGTGATTGTCACATCAATCTTTTACATCTCTGTATCCTCTCACCTAGCTAAAATACAGGGACAAATTAATTCAGCAGGTGATTCGTAAATGATTTGGCTCCCTCTAGTGTCTAAAATTTACTCAAACTATTGTTGTTAAGTTTTTGTGGGTGAGATTTTACTGCCTTTACTTATTGGTTAAATTTTAAATATCATCTGTTATTGAGAGAAAAAAAACCTGTTGCAGTGCTGCAGTGAATGAGGTTGCCAGAGTACAGTTATAGACCTTTAAAACCTTACAAATGCATGAAAAACCATTGAATCTGGCAACACTGTACACAATGGAGGTAAAATGTTAATAAGAAGCATTATAGACTTATCACGAACTGCTTTTTAATATGTAGTTACAAAACATTAATATTTTTTATATAATTATTGTAACACATAAATTAAACATACAGTATTAGACTAAAATCGGTTGTTATCCGTGTGTGTGTTTGGGAACAGGGATGAGTTTACAATGCCCGGGCTGGGAATGTTTTATGAGTTAGTTTGTATCAAAAAGCAATAATTTACTTTGCTTTTGCACAAATAATATACACTTGTATATTGCACATTTAATAACACTTGTATATTTATTGATCCTATTTGCAATATAATGAGACACAGCGCCCTCTTCTGTTAAAATAGTAACAGCACCCTTCTGTTAAAAAAGAAACCTCGTAATGTTTAATTAAAATAAAAATAATTGAAGTAATATTAGTTTGGTGTGAATATAATATTTAATTACTTTTTCAGAACGTTGCATAAAATAATATTTAATGTTAACTAAATATTCATTCTGTATGTTCTGATTATCTGTGAGACTTTAACACCCACATTAAATTTAAATAACTTATTATTGTTTTAACCTTATCATCATCTTTAAAGTTCAGCTTGATTAATCTTTCGAGTATATAATACTTGCCTCAACCATGACAGCTAAAAAGAAGTTGATAGAAATTACTTGTTGACAACTTGTCTGGCCTGTTTTGCATATCAGTGTAACAGGTCTACCCAGACATTTTTTTAAGAATCCAATTGACCCTTTAAGAACTTTGTTCTTAAATAATTAAGATAAACTAGCAAACTACACACGCACACACGCACGCACGCACGCACGCACACACAGATAGATAGAGGGAATCACCTGTCATTTGACTGAATCATATTTCTTTATGCTGCATGAGTCAAACTGGATCATCTGGCAGCAATTGTCGCCCGACAAAGTGTTTCTGACAGCAGCTTCAATTTTTATGAGAGCCTGGTTGAATACTTAAATATAGACTCATCTGTCTGTTTAGCTGAGTTCATAGATATGTTCTGCATCAGAACATATGACTACATGACTATGATTGCTTTCTGAAAAAAAGTTTAACACTAAACCTTAGGTTAAGAACAAATATTTAATTGTAAATTCTAATGGAACTCATGAGGATGAGGTTAACTGATATTTACTTGCAATGTAATGGGCAATTTTATTGCTGTCTCTGAATATTATGTACACATTGTTCATTTAAAACAAAAAATAAAAACTTAAATAAAGCAAAATAATTACCCATCTTATGTTGAGATTAATTACAAAATAGATTCATCTATCCCTATCTTATCATTGCTCATGTAACTTGAATTAGCTAAGGGTAACATAAATAGAATGGTTAATTTAGTGTTTTGACTTGCAACTGTAAAGCTGTCTAAACAGACAAGTAATGTTTATACAGAGCAAAAGCTCAGTCTAAAATGTACATGTTGGAAAGAGCAATTGATGAGAGAACCATAAAAGGCAATTTCAAATGTGACAAAACATGTATAAAATCTAAAAGAATTTAATGTGATAATAAGCAAAGGACATCATTTTTGGGAAACCAAGCTAAAGCTTTTGGCATAAAAGTGTTATGTTTCTAGACGTTTGTTTGTTTAAGACCTTTTGGTTAAATTTATGACAGACACTTAATATAAATTCATTACAACTATCATCATATTGAAGTTTAAAATTTCTCCAATTCCACCTGGGGATTAAACTCCTCCAAAGCCTTCGTGCGGTGACATGACAGTGCTACTGACGAGGAAACAAAAGGGAAGATCCAAATTGTTGTGGCGCCATTTTGCGGCTTCTGGCATGGAATAGGATTGGGTTACATGGGTAATATAATAAGATTGAGTATTGTAGTGGACACAAATCATAGATTACACCGTTGTTACACCGTTACATCAACCAGTTATCAGAGTTTGGTGCCTTTAATCCTTCCCATGCCATATATTATAATTGTTATATGCTTTCTTTTTGTGTATGTGGACACACTAAATGATCAGAGGAAGCAATAATGTTGACATCAACTGGTGGTTAGAGAACTGGGCTTGTGATCAGAAGATTGCCGATTTGATTCCAAGAGTCAACAGGACAATACTGAAGTGCCTTTCTGCAGGGCACTGAAACCCTAACTGCTCCTTGTGTATCCTGGTTTATGCTCACTGCTGCCGTCAAGTCTGTGTTCACTAGTGTTTGTAAATGTTTTACTGCATGCACTGGGCTTAATGCAGATGAATAATTTCTACATGTATTCTAAATAAATTTAAATTTGTCATTTACAAAAACTAATAAACCTAAATACATTAGTTGTTTCCACTAACCTTTTGCTACTAATTAAAAAAAACATCTTAATGACAACTATCATGCAGAATACCGTTTATTCATAGCACAATTCTTGTGATTGTTGAAAACACCATTAGCCATGTGCAATGTAAACCAGTATATGTACATACATTGTATATTTACACATAGTTGCTATGTTTTAAAGAGCAATAAGAAGAAGACAAACACACAAGAAGACAAAAAAATCAGTGATCCCAAACCATTTCTCAACAAGCATAGCTTAACTTTTTAAACAATACTCAGCTTATAGGTATGTTAAAGTTGCTGTTGTGGCTGCTTAAATTACTGTTTCTTTTACAGTCTGGCCCTGGAGTGCCCCTGCCTTGCCCCTTTCAGTGTCTTTTCTGCTCCTCGTAACTGAATATCTATTCACTTGAAAGTTGCAAAATTAAATTGGTGCCCTAGTGTCAGGGTTTATTTAATTAAAATAGAAATTAAATTATGATTAGTAATAAATATTCTAACAGCTATAAAAAATACTAGAAGATAGAGTGAAATTCATTCTTCATGCTGTGCCATTATAGTGCTGTAAAGTGGATCCACATGCAGTAAAAGCTTGGCAGAAAAAAGCTGAAAAGTTATTGTGATTGAAGTTTAATATTTCTTTGATATTTTAGTATCTGACACAAACATGATGCATAAACACAGCAATAAAACTCACAAAACATCACACATATTGCATACTATGCATAACTGTTGATTTAAGCTCTTTGTTTAACATGTATTATATACACAGTTGTAGTGTTTCTATAATGTTCACAAACCCTTTTTACTTATTGCATTTAACTAAACACATATATGTATTTGCTCCCCTCATTATTTCTTTATTTTGTTATGTAATTGTAAATTATTATATCCGTAATGAAAGAAGGTTACTTGTTTAGTCTTACATAGCCTTAGAATAAAAATTTGCCGCGCATATACTTTTTTCTCCAACATATATGGCAAAGTATGTTATCCTGGGCTACATGCGTGAAATAATTATCATCATGCGTGAAATGATTATCAACTTTTTGCTGGACATGTCTATTTCATATTGATAGGACTATTATAATGTATTCTCACTGTCCGAGCAATCAGGAGGAAGAGAAGACCTGAGAGTAGACAGAAAAATACTCCGACTGGGGCAAACATGAAGGAAAGGCCATACAAGATATTTAGTTTAAAGTCTTTGCAGGGTATCTGTTTGAAATCCACATACAGACTCACCACATCCATCACATGCAACCAAATAACATACAGCACAATGGCCAGAAGGAGAAAGAAACCTAAAAGGAGAATCAAATAATTAGAATAGAAAAAAAAGAGTTCAGTAGTACAGATGACACACAACCCCAAATCAAAAGCAAGAAAAAGGCACATAATACAATTAAATCCTTGCAGAAAAAGTGAAGCTTTGATATTTCATGTTTTGTCTGGTTGACTTGATTTCATTAAAACAACATGCATTACTTTCTATTTCAGGACTGCAACACCTAAAAGTTTGGGCAGTAAAACCACAAGGCCTATTATTCATGTTTAAAAGACATTTTGACAAGCGTTTCAGGCTATATCTTGTTCCATTATTACTGCAAATCTTTAAGATGTGCAACATCTTGTGCAAGTGTGGTGCACCCTTGGCCGTTACACTACACTGATCCTTCTAATATCATAAATATTTTAATGTGCTTATTCTGTAGAGGGAGGAAAATGCAAATCCCCTTTTATGCTTTTCTAAGATAAATTGTTTTTGATCCTTTCACACTTTTTTTTCAAAAAAATACATATTTAGAATAAGTTGCAGACATGAAATGTAGAAATACATGTACATTAAAATGAAATCAAGTAGACAAAGCATTAAACATCTTGTGTTTATTGTATTCAATGTTGAAAATGAATGTTTCTATTTGCATTGATTTGGGGTTCATGGCACATAATTATTCATCTTACCTGCTAAAATGTAGAGTGCACCACCAGCATAATAGAGGCAGTGACTGCTAAATGGAGCAGCACATATGATAGCAAAGCCAGCTAGTATAACTGCAGCTACAGTAATTAACATAAAAATACTCCAGAAGCCCCTGTAAACTACAAAACACGAGCAGCATGTTACTTCCACATTTATGGCTAATTGAATACATATGTTGTTTTAAAACTACAATTAACCTGGTTGAGTCAGCCAGACATGTACTTACTGATGGCAGAATCATAGACGGTTGCATTGTGAGTTTTTTCAGATACCGGGAAGGGAGACAAGTATGCATGTCTACATTCCTTATGGTGTGGCTGATTTGCTAGAAAATTCATAACATTAAAAATGATGTTAGACGTCTTTTCAAATATCCACAGTAAAAAACAGACAGAAGGCTATATTTTATATAATTTAATTATTTAACTAAAACGATCCAGTAACGATTTTCATATATATATATATATATATATATATATGAATGAAAGATGATATATGAAGATGAGATGATGATATATGATGCCTTTCTTGACACAAACCCTCCATATTTATCCAGGCTAAGAACAATGCTTCACTTTAAGCATAATATTAGCTAGATATCTACAGGACAATTTGGTGTCTCCAATTAACCTGTGGACTTTTGAACTGTCGAAGGAAACCGGAGCACCCAGAAGAAACCCACTTGGACACAGGAAAAACCTACAAATTTAGCACATAAAGGACCTGGATCGCTCTGTCAGCGCTACCCACTAAACACCACATCTAGTTCATACATGTTCTCATTATATTAAAAGCCACTCGTGCAAGGCCCTTAACCCTCATTGCTCAGACTGTATAGAGTAACTGTACTGTAAGTTGCTTTAAATAAAAGCATTTGCTTATTGCTGAATGTAAATTAACTGTACAGATCAACTATTTGTCAACAGAGAGTACTTGTTTATTGTATATGTAAAAAGTTTGTCCATTTAGTTATAATTATCAATCATTTGTATGTAAAAATATTTTCCACGAGTTTCAATATTTGTGTAATAGAATAAACATAATTTAGGTTTCATCCTGTTTATTGCATGTGTCTGTCCTGAACGTGATTATTACAACACGGCACATGTTTTCACAGCTTCTTGCTCTCTGTTACATAGATGAGACTCTACAGGACACCATCACACCGAACCGTAAACCCAGCTAAAACTAAAAAAGATATTATCTAGGAATATTGGGGAAAAGCAAGAAGCATGTAAGCATTTACCTGAACTCAATGATTAAGACTGTACACATTTATGGACATACACAATTGCTAAAATCAAATTGTGCATTTATGTTAAATGACTATCTTATGATTATTTTAGGAACATTTCTTAACGTTTAGTGTCACTGTGTACAGTATGTTGCCTCTATTGCTTGAGTGTAATGTGATGCTGCATTCTATGATTTATAAACATTTCCACATCGGTGGACATGCACTTGTACTATACTAGTTTGTACAGTAATAAGTAGTATAGTTTGTTTGATCTTCAGCACTTTGTATCTAAAAAGTTGATTTATGGAATCCACCAGTGACAAATAACAGCTAATTTAGTTCCTTGGCCATACATCTGTATATGTTGTACAATTTACTTGATATGAACAGTATTTGTAAATACAATTCTCTTACTGAACCAGAACTTCAACATGTTGTCCTCCTCCACTGTGCCATTGAATGAGCAGGACCAAAAAAAGCCTTCATGGTGAAAGGTGTAGTTTTCAGGATCAGCCTGTTGAAAAGGTTGCGTGTAATGAGTGAAAATAATTTTTCATAATCTTGTATATCTTGAACTATAAATCATATCTTGTTATTACTTATGCTCCACCTTAGCACCTTAGAGTTTTAAATAATTAAATGGTAGGCCAAAATGTTTTTCACAAGTAATTACATAGTGACATGAATACAACAAATCATGGATTATCTTACCTATTTCAGTGATCGCATGATAACAGTGTATAAATAAACTATACAATAGACTTTCACTTGCTTCTGATTGAAAGTGTGTGGAGCTACTCACATTGCACATATACAAGGCCCAAGGTTGGCCATTTGGAAACTAGTACTGTGTGTGTGACTGCTGTGAATAGATTTGGCATTAAAGTGCAGACATTGCAGTAAGATTCCAATTTCATTGCTCACCATGCATGGGATATAGAATCTGTAATACCTTACTGAGACAAGTTATATGATCTGGAGTTTGCTTACTGCTCGGTATTATCAAAAGCATGTACAGCTGTGCACTTTGATACCAGTTTGACTTTCAGGCATTAAATACTTTTTAATTGTTAGTAGTTTATTTTATGTATGTGACAAACATGTTAGCATTAATATTAAGAAAAATAATAATCCTACCTACCTTTGTATTATTTGGCATGTTATTATTTGGGCATGTCTCTGTAGCCAAGAGCCAATAATCTGTACCAAATGAAAGCAAGATGAAGAATGTCGCTAAGGCACCAAATAGCCCAGCAAAAAACAACGCCACATTTAACTTCATCGCTGTAATCCTTGTAGTCCTTTGCAAGCGTCCTTGGCTTGGGCAGTTAGCTTTAATCTGATGGCGTCTTCACTAATATGCAGATCTCTTTTACAGAGTGTAGTCTGTTGATTCCTTTTGCCCTATTGCATAGTTTGTTTGTTTTTTTCAGACTAACCATGGGTTGGGAAAATTGAAATATAGAAAAGGACAGAATGCCACCACGACCACTACCCCTCCCACCTTTATGCTATTTTTACATCTGTGATTGAAAGTGCCTTCTGCCTCCCTAAGAGGTGTGGTTTAGGTATTATTGAGAGGGGCGTGTTGTGTTGCCCAAATGTCTCATGGTAACTGAAGTTTGTCAGTTCGGACAGTAATATAATCACTAAAATTCACAGATTGTAAATGTTACGGAATTCCAGACATAATGTCAAATGTAACTAAATCTATGACAAATTATTTGGTGGTTTAATTGCCTTACATTTTCTCAATGCATTAACAGTTGCCATCTGATTCTCTTGGTGATTTCTATTAGGCTAAAAATTTGTTATAAAATAGTTAATTTTTCCCATTAATTCAAATATGGTGAATGAAATCAGAAATGCATGAATCTTTGTTTGCTGGTTTATTAGTATTGAAACATCATGTTTAACACATTTTGGTTACATTTACCTTTTAAACACGACAGTACACAAGTTTATTAAATTATACTTCTCTTACATCCTCAACACTGTCAACTTGGAATAATGTAAACCTTAACAAGCAAATCTAAAATGATTTTAAAAGTACAGCCATCATTCTGAAATCATGTAATAAATTGAACTGCACTACACTGAACTGGGCTACAGGTGCTGTTCTATTATTATACCATAATAGTTTAGAGACTACAGTATGTCTCTAATTACAGAACAATTACCAGCTTTATCTTTTTGGGAATGCAATGGACTAATAATGTTTAACTATAGAACTATCATGCATGTATTAACCTAACACTCACATTAACTCACACATGCACAATCACTAACACACATAAACTCTCTCTATAAACTATCTATCTATCTATGTGCATGTATGTGTGTGTGTGTGTGTGTGTGTGTGTGTGTGTGTGTGTGTGTGTGTGTGTGTGTGGGGGGGGGGG
>JAOTRQ010000031.1:3909542-3926956 GCA_028565875.1 Hoplisoma paleatum
ATCATTCACCCTCCTCCATCAATAGTTTTTAGAAAAGTAGTTTAGTTAGATTTAACCTTTTACGTGGAATCACTTGTGTGTGTATCACTCACAAATTAAATAGATTGAAATGAAGAACAATTGAAATGGTAAAAGTTAAGAACATTGTGAACAAAGTCCACATCATTTTTTTGAACCACAGACCAACGTAAATTAACTGTACAACAGAATCACAAGGCTGGACATGGTAAGAGGTGTGACTATTTAATTTCTCAAGTTCAATGTCTGTAAAGTTCAGACTTTACAGACATTCAATAAATGCAGACTTTGTTGACATTTGACTGGAATTAGATAGAGCCTGTATCGAACACCTGGGAGAAAAGTCAAAAGAAATTTGCTAGCACACGACAAGTGGACAAAATGTATTATAGCTTGTAAGCTTGCAAATAAATCATCAACGAAATTATTAGCAAGAATGCTTTTGCTTAATGTGAAATCCAACTTCAATTCATCCAATACGCAGATACGCTTCCTTTGTATAATTAAAAGGCTTATTTGCATCATTAAATGTAGGCTTAATAACTGTCGTGTTAGTCTAAGGTTTTTTAATAACTGGTGAGTTTATTTCCACCTAGATAATAATAAAGACAAAAACACATTTATGTGACTTTGAGATACTTTAGATCTATTGCAACATGCAAAAGAGCCCACAGATACTCAAGGGCACAATCTAGATCTGGTTATTTCTAGGTCCTAATATGTCTTCTGTTATGGTCAAGGTACATAAGTAAAAGAATTAGTGCTCAGTTTATGGAGACTGTAGCTATAATACCAAATTCAAGTGATGACGAAGAACTTCTGGATAATTTTAACCAGACATGACTGCTGTCATGTATGAAAGTCGCAAGCAGAAAGCACAGTGTTGTAACACAATGAAGGTAGTAGCTAACATCATAAACATAAATCACGGGAAATTAACTTCAAGTAAAATATTTCTTAGTACTTGGACCCTTGACACTGTATGTGAAGTCAACAGCTTCTAACTTTGGTTTTAAGAAGCTTTCGAATGAAGCGCCAATAATGCCGGACTGTACCATTATTGTACGGGTGACACACATTTACTGAGCAATGCTCACAAACGTGTGTTTAATGTCATATAAAAAAATAATTAAACCGTGGTTTTAACCACAAATTCTGGAAGTTAAATACAACAATAAACTGTTATACAAACGCTATTAATGTATGCCGTAGGAAAACTCGGTTGTGTAACCCTGGCACTTGTTAAATGTAGAATGGTCTGAACCGTGACTGAACAGTTGTGTTGAAGGACCGAACCACTGCTGCAGCTTCCGTGTCATCCGCACCGGGAAGTGAAGAAGAATGAATCACGTAAAATGTAATCATTTTCAGAAATCAACCAAACCCACGCGGATTATCACATGCATTTATATAGTAGGATTTATGGTGAGTAGCGCAATCGTAATGACAAGATATTAGTGTCTACCTGGCAGTGTTTGTCTTAGAATGTGTGATTAAGAGAAGCATTTACTGCATGAACTGCACTGTCAGTCCTAATTATCAACACATTAGATTTGCCTCTATAGACATTTACAATCGTTAATAAATGTAGTTACAACGTCAGTATAGTTTGTGCATCTGAGCAGACAATAGTTTAAGGGTTTTATAATATGTATATGTAAATCTTTTCACACTGAATATTTATGTATCTGAAACTCAAAATCATAAGCAGTCTTGTAAATTGTTTACAACATTGTTGTAAATTAAACTCTGTAAAAATCACAACTCACTGTTAAAGGTTGTTGACAATCATTTTTACTTTTCCCTGTCCAACTAAGATGCATCTAACATCATAATCGAACGATTAAATACATACAGTTATTTTAAAGATGACAGGTGTTTTTATTCGTCTGTTGTATCATTTTTAGCTGATAAAACATCTGTAAATAGACAAATATGTTTAACTAAGACAAGTTATCGCTCTGTCTACTCACCTTTTAATATTTGTCAATACTTTTTTACTTTGGTTATAGACAGTTGTTTAAAATGTATTGTATTGTCATTGCATATTGTGTCAGTTAAGTCATTGGATGAAAATCTTTCGATCTATACTTAGTATAAGTATGTATATAAGTATGTATTAGTATAAGCATACTATAAGTATGTGAACATGTAGTAACATTGTTTGATGTACTGTACACTACCCTATCAAGTAACAATAGAATGGAATGTGTTCTATCCAGCTATACCTGAAACACTAGGACATTTGTTTGACTTATAATGTAAATAATAGTGTAAAGCGGACATCTTTTATCTCCAGAATAATTAAACAACACTAAGCCTTAAATGCACACTATATCTTCATGCCTTTTGGGTTTGTTTTGTTTTACACACAGGATCTCTTTGGGGTCAGTATGATCATTCCTCTGCTAAGTCATCATGTGAAGGCTTTAGGTGCAAGCCCAATTGTCGCTGGGATAATAGGTAAGGTTATAAATTGATTGTAAGCACATTAATGACAACTAACTGAAGCATGCCATAGTGAAGATTTTTGTAAATAAATTTTCATTTGCACCAAGGCATGTGAGATGTTATTTTACCGTTTTAAAAATCCATATAAATATCCAGTGGTTGTATCCATGTTGGATTCCTGTTGATTTGTCTTGTACACATCATTCGTTTAGTGTTGAGGAGCTAGTTGATTTGAAAGCTGGTATACTTTACTTTTTATTTGCTACTACTATATTGCTACTACTTTTAGCTTTTTGTATTTTCTTTGCTTGTTGTTAGCATAATTTCAGGTAGTCACAAGCAGTCATTATTCTGAATGAGACCCTGTAAGCGTTCAGTTATGCTTAACATGTTCACTGTACAGAAGGTGTTTGTATTATTGCAGTCACGAGGTTTCTTAAACCAGTCTTGAAATAAATAACTTTAAAAGAATGTTGATAACTTATGCTATGTACATAATTAAACATTTGATTGTGTTATACAATAATTTCAGGAATTATGTAAAATACTTTTAAATAGACATTGGAACACATCTTTTTTCCTTTTTTTCTAATATAAGTATTGTCAGGGTTATTTTACTGAATATAATAACTTTGTTTAAACTCCTGAACAAATCAATCATATTCTTTTACTCACTTTAAAGTATTGGTATTGAAGGGTTGATGTTGACTTGTTTGTTTAAATTTGTTGTCCATGCATCCATCATCTAGCTTTACCACTACTTAATCCTATTCAGGGACAAGGTGGGACACACAGTAAATACACGAAACACTTGTACACTTAAACTTGCCTTATGAATGATTTCATACTCATATACTCATTCATATTTTAAATACAGAGATCATAGTAAAGTTTTTTTTATTTTTTTACGATTAACAAAGACAATTACTATAAGTTAATAATAATGGGCAACTTTTTGTACATTGTATGTTTATATCAATGTTGTATGAAACCTAGTCTAGTATGTTTACATAATTTATAACATCTTTATAACATTTATAACAATTTAAAACATAGTTTATGGTTGAAAATATTTACAGCAAATGTTTTGAGGCTGCTATGGTAAAAACAAAAAGCTATGTTGGTGCTTTTTTGTTGTTTTGGAGTATGATCTTGCAGTATGCCTTTAAACCCATAACTTTGTCAAGCTTACTTGACTGTGAACAGTGCAACTTCATGGTAGATCTGTGTCAATAAAAGCACAGTACAGGCTAGTTCAGCTCTTACTATGTATCCTGTAATGCAAACATTTTATCAGTCGTATATAATTTTACTCAGGCATTATGGTTTCATTTCTTTTTTACCTATGTTTTTTATAATTTTTATAATATGTGTATATTGTAGGGTCAACATATGGAGTTTTACAGCTTTTCTCCAGTACTATAGTAGTAAGTGATTTAAAATATTTTATGATTTGGACCACATTGCTATTACCAACTACTACTACAAGTTACTTGTAAACCACTATTTTGCAGTAATAACGTAAGTAAGAAATTGTGTTTTAAGAGCTGTATATAGATATATAGATGTTCAATTCTTAAAGACCTGAAGTAAAAAGCTATATGTTTTACTGTACAAGTGTGAATCAACAGAATCTCCAAACCCATCAAAATTGCTTTAGAATTGCATAGTTATGAGTCAAATTACGAAGTCAAGGGGCAATTGTTTTCTGATGGGTGCAGTGCGTGAAGAGTTAGGAAAGGAACAGCTGAGGCACTGTGATATCCCTGAGGCTGAGAGGCCAAACAGAAAATTAACTTGGGTCTTGATTACATTAAGTCAGCATGTTTCGTATGTTTAGTGTAAGTTATAGTGTTGGTCTTAGGGAATAATCTGTGGAATGTGTCAAGCTGAAGCCCTCAGATTATACATTTATATTGACTATCTTTTTCAGGGCAGCTGGAGTGATGTAGTAGGGAGGCGTACTTCATTGCTAACATGCCTTTTGCTAAGTGCCTTTGGATATGGACTTCTGGGCATGTCCTCTAATTTAGCTCTGTTTGTGCTGGCTCGAATACCAGCAGGTATGTAACAGAGCTTGACTGACAAAGCTTGATCATTTTCACAAATATACTGAAGTAAAAAAGATGAATAAGAGATTTTTTTCTCTCATCAGTTTCTTAGGTTTTAAACTATTGACCTGTGTATGCCCTAAATGTGCAGTGTTCTATTCTATTAAATTTTTTATTGTAGAATAAAACAGCACCCGCTCAAACACGTAACCATAAACCACGACTATTTTTTTGTCCAGAGCTAGATGTATTATTATAAAGTTAATAATAAGTTAATTCGATTTAACTTCTGCTATTGCATGTCACTTTCAAATTTATTTGCCATATACATTTACACTAACCTTGTATGTATGGATTTTATACCATTTATATTTCAAATTTGTATTAGTCATTGTAATAAGAATTTTATTTTTAGCACCCCAGTGTGGGTAAACAATGCCATTAGTCAGATCAGTCCACTCTCATCCATTGGACTGTTGGAATCACACATACTGTAAATAAAATGTCAAAAATTATAATAAAATGAATTAATTGTAAAAAAAAAAAAAAGGTCCAAACTCTGTATTTGGGTAACACTTAAAGCAAACGCTTACTAAGTAAGATAAGAAGGCTATGTCTCAATATCATACAAAATGACAGACAAAATCATATGCAGTTCACTTGAACGACAAGCCGCATAGTCGCATTTATTGCAACATTTTGTTTTTTTTATATCCCTCTTTATCTAGTTAGTATTTTACATGGTTACGCTTTCCTTCACAGGTATCTTTAAACACTCCCTTTCAATCTGTCGAGCACTTCTGGCAGATTTAGTATCACAGACTGAGCGGCCCTTGGTGATGGGTCACTTCAGTGCAGCTTCCAGTGTTGGCTTTATCTTGGGTCCTGTAGTAGGAGGCTACCTGATTGAAAAAGATGGAGGTTTCTATTTGTCCTCATTAATTTGTGCAGTCATCTTTCTAATCAATGCAGGTAATATACATTTATAGAATAGAAATATTATTTAATTTAATAGAACATAAAATCATTGTTTTGTCTTGTTTGTGTTTATGGTTTTGTCGTCATCTATTAAACTGCTTATCAGAATTTAAATTCAGTTAGTATTATGTGTTAATGGCACATTCTGATTTAGTTTGAAAACTTAACATATTTTTATATTATTTGCATAATTGTGTTACATTTTTGGCAAAGATTTATTAAAAAAATTAAATGCTTACACATCAGCAAGAAATGTGGTAGAACATCAATTAAATATCCTTTATTTGCGCCTGTAAGCCTATTATTAGACTAGACTTGGATCTGATTTCCATCTTTGAAATGATATATACGGTATATATTGATATTTTTATGTGATGATGATGCGAAGGCATCCGTGGCTATATACTCATCCATAAAAATGGTATGAGAGCCCGCATATGAATACAGAATCTGGCAAAAATGTCAAAAGGGTGTTTCTAGACCCTGAGCTGGATAAAATAGCTAGTAAACATTATTTGTTTGTAACTCATTTTGGCTGGAACTCTTATGGGATTAATGTTTTGCCAGGTTTGGTCTGGATGCTGCCATGGAACGAGATCCTTCATTTAAATCACAAATCTAATACTAATAATTACACAAGGAGCACAAAAATCGACGAGCGAATGAACTGTTTAGATAGTAAAAGGAAAGACCACAACTCTGTTGGAGATGTTTGCAGAAGATGGAGTGGTGCAGCTTTGTTCCAGCTGACATCAGTAGGGTCACAAATTCGTTCGGTGGCTTCTTCAGACATGTGGGACTTGTTTTTGGTGCGTCTGTTAATGGCTCTGGCTATTATGCTGTACCATAGCAACTTCTCGCTGGCTATGGAAGAGCGCTTTGACTTAAAACCCAAGATGACAGGTTATCTGATAAGCTACAGCAGCTTGCTGGGGGCACTTTCTGGCTTCTTGGTGGGTCCTGTGACTCGCCTATACAGAGGTGATATGTCTGCCCTGCTACTACACTCCACAGTGCTCACGTGTTCTCTAATCATTATGTACGCTGCTGCGGGCAACGCATGGCATGTTCTGCTCTCGTCCACCTTCTTTGCCATTTCTACCAACATAGGGAGGACATGTATCACTGAACTAGAGCTGCAGCATGGAGGCAGTGCTAAAGCCAGTGGCACTCTGATAGGTGCAGGCCAGTCGGTGATCGCAATAGGACGTGTACTAGCCCCACTCCTCTCTGGTCTAACTCAGGAAATTAGCCCCTGCGGACCTCCAAGTCTCGGAGTTCTGCTGGCTTTTATAGCTGTGGCATTGCTACTTGTCAGGACTCCTACATGGGACTCCAAGGGGAGGTCAAAAGCTGATAAAAGTGACTGAGTGAAAACAGGTTTTTCATTGGTTTAATGACTAGGGCATGTTAGGCATGGCTGAATAATTAATATCACAGATTGCATTATCGTTGCAGTATTGACAGCATCACCAGCAAAGCAGCCACCCACAACATTTTTAGGAAGGTAAAAGGAACTGACCTTCTAATGGAACAGATTTCTTTTTATTTTAGAATGTTTAAATACTAAGAGCCACTACTTTAAGGAATGTGTCAAATAATTCCCTAGATCAGGATGTGTGCTGCAGGTATGCATCAGTTTAGCGATTTTGAACCTCATGCACATAAACACTATTTATTTGTAAAACACTCATATTATGCTCCTGTACATTTTATGCACTCCTGCAATAGTAATGCAAGGTTATCTTCAGAAAATACTATTGTTTTTAGTATGTCGTTAAAGTATTTAATGTATTTTTTGCATTGAAAGAACAAATGATAAAATTTATATCATAACTACTGTATATAAACAATAGCAAGTGATCTTCTTTAGAGCTTTAGTGGGTGTGATTCACTGGGTGAATGGTTGGACTAAAGGCTGAATTATATTTTATACCGCATCAACTCAACACAAGCAAATGCCGTTACCTCAACACTGTCGGTTTCCTTTTATAGTTCTGCGTTGTGTCATGTGGAAGTAATTCATCGCCAAACGCTAAAAAGCAGTGGGCCACAGAGATTGCACAGTAAAGAATTTTCCAATATATAGATAGTTCAGCAAATTTAATTGTGATATACATTTATTTGACAAACAAAACATCTTTAGATTGAGTCTGTTGATTGGCTGGGCGTAGTACAGTCACATGTAAGGCAGAGTCACTAAGTTAGAGCAAAAAGTGTATAGTGTAAAAAGACTTGGCTCCATTAATGGTGCCCGTGTTGTCACAGCTAAATTGCCTGTAGACCTTTTAAAAGATTCATCAACTCATAAAAGTATATCCTTTGTTACAGTCCCTTTAAACTAAATCGTGACCTTATCACCTGCATAATTTACCTTCACCTGCATAAGGTAAGGTTTCACTAAGCAGGTTTTTACAACATTCTACAACTTTGTTTGTTCCTAAATTGGCAATGTACTAACAATTTCTAGAATGTGCTGTAGGCTGGTCTGCTGTTGCATTGGAATACTCAGTGTTCACAAGTCATTGTTTGGTTTTGTTCCTTTGTATTTTTTACATAGGCTCAGATGTTGTACCAATGTAATTTAATAATGGATTTTTAATGTATCAAGTCAATCAGCACCTGACTGTTTTTAAATATTACCATTGAAAAACACAGAAATTGCTGAACTAAAAACCCAGCAAAGACTCATTGTAATATGACAAAAGAATGTCTGTAGACAAAATCTATTGCACACCCTGTGACTGGTAAATCCTGTTTTATCTTCAGTACAGTAGTGGATTCCATTGCTCATTTCATCATTCCAGTTACATTAATTTAAAACCAAAAAGTCTTATCATCTTGGTGGACCATGTAGATTCTGTGGCCTCCACTGTTTTGCACTTAGCAGTGGATTTTGTGCCTCGCCACTGCTTCCTTCAGGCTCACGGGTCCATTGTGTTGTTAAAGATGCAGTTTGTGGTTTTTCAGCATCAGTCTCAAGCTCATCGGTGCTTTGGTAAATGTATTGATGTCGAGATGAATACCTGGCTTGAGCCAAGTTGAAGCTTCTGCTTGATGGAGTACGGCTTCTCTGCTCTTCATTCGGCTCATCTACAGTGACCTCTGCAGAAAATATTTCACTAAATGGCTCCAGTCTTCTACTACTTGTTTGGGCTTTGGAAAGATAGTTGGGCGGCTGCCTAGATCTAGGTCTAGGAATTGGATATCTGTGTTGTAATGCAGCCTCGGCACCGTCTGCAGAACAGAGCAAGTATAATATCATAGGTTTATCATATAAACAGCATTTTAATTTGAGACGCTTTTATTACACAATACAGCTTCAGCATTTATGCATCAGGCCCGACTTGATAGTAATAGTGGCTTTTTGAATGAGTAGTACAAATGAGTTGCCACTTTTATACCATTACTTATATCTTACGATGTAAAATAAAGAAATGCTTATTATTAAAGGTAAAACAAATAAATTAGATTTAGTAAATAAACACTATACAGTTTAATATAGTAGTAGTATGTGTAAGTCATATGTGTTTGATTCTTACCCACAGCACTTGCACTTGCTGTTTCAGTAGCAGTTCGGTAGTTTAAACTCTGACCCACAGGTAAAGAGAAGTATTTTGAAGCCATGGCTGCATCCTGGAGAACATAAAGTATTGACAGAGAAAGTTCGACTTTAAAACATTTGAAAATATCTATGTACGTGTTGGCCACATATATTAAAGGTGTGATTGAAAGTTCCTGCTGTCAATTCTGAATTACTGTTAATAAATTGTTATTAATTGGGGCGTATGTATTTTTTTGTGTTATTTATTCTTGTTTTCATTTCTGTGCTTTTACACAATACTCCACATTTAACCTAATATGTGCGGTGAAACACATGAGGCTCTAATGAGAGCAAATGCCTGGAGCACTGGACAGACCTAGCCACGACACCTAGGGGAGTTATTAAGGATTAGGTTCTTTACTCAAGGGCACTTCAGTCGTTACCTGTAACTCTCACAATAAATTTGTAGAGATTGTTTGTCAATACTGCAGTGGAAAAGAAAATAAGTTTAAAAAAAATTTAATCCAAAATGTGTATACTTCAATCCATGGGAAACCATTCTGCTACTGTGATTTCAGCTTTGGAAAAAATTGTCACACAGCACCATCAAAAAATGCAACTTTTTCCAAGTTTATCTCAGATGAACAATAACACAATGTTGAGTTTTATTGCAATTGTTAGTAGAGTAGATCTTACAATAATGTTCTTACCAATCCTTGGCTTCTTTTAGGTCTGAAGCTACGTCGAATACTGGTGTGTCGTCGGATTAAAATCTCTCTGGCTCTATGGTCATTTGGCAAGGCATGTTTATTGGTGTAAGATACCGTCTTAGACAGGGAAATAATAATAATATTATAAATAGAATTGAATATGAAAAGCACTGTTCATGACACCCAAGGATACCGCACAAAAAAATAAGAAGAAGAACATCTAACATCATTATAATTAAAAAACACGTTTACAAATATGGAATTGACTTGAGTCTTAAAACCTTCAGTTTATTATTATGGCATCTTAACTGTAGTGACTGTTCAGTAAGAGTTAAAGAACAATTAAAACTAATCTGAAGTATTATAATAATTCAGTCTTTTAGAACATACCCGTTCTCTGATCCTATACATGTTCTTTGACAGAATTTCGTGCATTTCTACCAGATCAGCTGTCAAGAATGTTTTCTTAGGTTTGTTGGTATTTATATTTTCTCTGTAACACAAACCAAGACATCGCAATGTAATTTGAGCTAAAAGGACAGAACATGAAAAAGGTGATGGTAATAAAAAACAAACATACTGAAGTGAGATGACTGAAGGTGCAGCATTGAGGTCTCCAGTAATTGTATCCAAAATCTCCATGGCATTCTGTAGCTCTAGCTTTTTGTAAAGGGCCACAATACTTGACTCAGCCCGGTTATCACGAATCAAAATCTTACGGATAACACGGTTATTCAACTTTAGGAACCTTACCAAAAAGAATTAATAAATGATTAAATGAATTCAAAGTCATTTCGATGAGACACATACTTGTACAGTTTCACACATTCCTCCATTTATGTCTATTATAAAGCTTGTTGAGTATACATGTTCATCATTTGTCTATTCAGGATACTTGTGGTACCAATTGTGGCAGGATAACAGAAAACAGGGTCAACACACACTCACACACCTTACTGACTTTACTTAAACGTACCTGTCTTTTAAGTGATGGCTCCACTGTCCACATATATCCTCAATTCCAGCAGTGATGTGTTCCATCAACTAAATGTCAGTGAAACTTTAGTAACTTTATGTATTACATGAAGTTCAGCTGTTTCTGCGATCATTTCATTTTGAATCATTATTAAATTTCTTACCCTTTTGTGAATCTCAATGTTGATGGTCCCATGATTACGGTTCGTCTTCCGTACATTCATAAGTTCAATGATTGGTCTTATACTGATTCCCTACACAATAAAATGTATGTGAATTAAGCTGCGGCAAGATTATTTAAAGTAATGAATACATTAAAAAAATATAGCCAATCACATAACAGTCATTATTCATTAATGTGGTAGAATATCATGTAATTAGAAATTACCTGGATAAATACTGTAAAAAGAATGACAACAATTGTGGTTGTGACAAAAAGGTTTTTGCGAAGAATAGTGTTTGGAAGAGTGTAGGCCAATGCAAATGTTATGGCCCCTCTAAGGCCACCATATGTAAGACCAAATTGTTCTTTAAAATTGAATGGAATTGTTCGAAATGGATTAATAATCTGTGTCAGGACCAGAATGCCTGCAAAACAACAGAGGTTTTAGAGGTATAGTAGAGTAAAATAGACAAAGATTTAAAGCAATATATATATATATACAATAGAGATTCATTTAACAGGCTTTGTTAATTCATAATATAACTCTTACTATGTTTACTTCATTTACTACAAATGTTAATATAATATTAATATAGCTTGACAATTAAATCAGCCATAATATTAGCCATTCTTCAAAGACTTCTCACAAGATTGAAATATAGCTTTAGGAATTTGGAATTTAGGAAACTGTTGTGCCAAGGCTGGATGTGTAAAATTGTTCAGCATAATTAATTTACTAAACCTGTTGGCAACTGATGTGGCTGACACATACATTCTAAAGTTCAATAATGTGCAAATACTTTAGTATACTACTAGAGTAGTATACTAAATATAGCAATAAATGCATAATCTATGCATACAAAATCCCATACCTATACCCCTCCAGAGTTCGGCAAAAAGCACAGTGAATAGTATATATGCCCAGTTCCACTCATGGTGTGTTGTTATAGTAACAACACCAAGAAAGAAGAAGATAAGTGTCTCTGACACGGTGCCAAGCATTTTTATGACATGCCGAATAGTGGTACATGAGCGCTGGGACACATTCTCTTCCACGTAGTACTTCATGGTCAAGGCACAGGTAACAATTCTAGAAATGAGATCATGTATTACTGGTACAGCCACTCGTTTTATAAAGTGTATATATTACAATGTAATAGATTGTATTTGTCAAGTGCTGTGTGTGTGTGTCTGTGCGTGTCACCCTTTACTCACGCCATGATGCTGGAAATGGAAAACAGCTCAGCCACCAAGTAGGCCAGGTAGCTGTACATAAAGATGAAGAGAGGCTCGATCTCTCTCACCTTCCATGTAAAACGAGTGGTGAAAGCGGCTGCAAAGCCAAACAGGAAGCCAAAAAGAATTCCACCAAGACCTACTACAAAAAATTGTGCCATACCCAAGAAGACATCTGCAGCATCCACCACTGGCAACATCGCTACATGGTTAAAGAGATTATATAGCACCTAATAAAAACAAATATAAAAAGGCATCACATGCTGTAAACACACAATTACAAAAAGATAATATATTAGGACAGTACTACTGGACAACTAATAAAAAGTAGCTGGTAAAGGCTCCGCCAGAATTATATTCTCTTTTGACTCAGCTAAGATTCGATGAAAGTTTTGTTTAATTTGGAACATAATGGCGTTATAATGGAAGCTTATTGCATATTTGTTTCTAGACCCTCTTTCACAATAAAAAATATGTTTTTATGAGTTTTAAGCCTACAGTGTCCTTCAAACGCCACTGAAGATCTTAAGTCTTTGCAAGTCTGGCTTTTCCTCCAAAAGGTAAAGAGCAACTACATGTTGATGCCAGTGTTTTGGGGGGGGGGAACAATTTTGTCTGTTAAAATTCTTCCCAAGCAAAAGCATTGCTTTTAACAAAATGTTTTTACAATCGTCTGTCTCTAATGGTATTTCTCTATACTATTGTTTTGTGCTTGTTCCCAGGGTGTGACCACACCTACACTGCTATGGTCAAATGTTTGCCATTGTTGTCATGTAATGTGCAAAACAATAGATTTGCTATCCCGAGCCTTTGGATTGATAATGAATTTGCTCTATGTATTTAACTTTTCACTATTTCTAGTCCTAGCCGACCCTTGGTTGCTCAGTGGACCACAATTAAATTAAATTTCATTGGAGCGAAATATTTTGCCATGTACAAATTACTTTAATTGAGAAAATACTCATTATACTCGTATATTGCTTGGTCAGTACCAAAAATATGAAGAATGAGCTCAAAACGTAACATAAGAAGCCATGCAAGTCCAAGCCATGATATCATCTGCCCTATGTTGTGTAGATGAGCCTTTTTTCTTTCTCCAATCTTTGTCTGTTCAGTCCTTATAAATTTGCCCTGAATTCATGAGGCTTTTCTCTGTAGCCTTTGTCATTAGTATTGCTATTATTGATATATTTAAACAACCATAACCTCATTTGCTGTTAACACTGTGGATGTTGGTAGCTTATCTATATTTAAAGACCAATATTTTTAATGTAGTACTTTAAATGAATGCATATTTATATAATTTAAACATAGATAACTGCTAGTTACCATTTCACTGCTAGTTTTATCATGAAAAAACTATGTGTAACTGCAACATTTTTATTAAACTTGGTCATTGTCAATAATTTAAATTAAATAACTAATGTCAAAAAATAATGTACTTTTCTTAATGATATGTGAGTCATGTTCGTCAACTGAAACTATGACGGCAGTTTGAAAACCAAACATCACATAATGAAATGAAACCTGGAGCTCAGACAGAGCTAAACAAAGCACACACTGTTATCAGTGTTTCTCTGCTCTCCCACTCTAAGTAGCACAAAAGGTTGTTTCCTTTTCATTATATTGAAAACCTAGTTTTCAGAAGTCACTTACCACAGTAATAGCATCATTAAACAAGGATTCACCAAATACCACAATGTAAAGCTGCTCATTGATGTTAACGTCCTCAAAAACAGTCAGCACTGCCACTGGATCCACAGCTGAGATAATCGAAGCGAAGAGCAGGTTCTCCTGAAGGTTTATATCCTGAATACCAAAAACTGGTATCTGACAGATCCCAAAAAGAGAGATTCCTACACCAACTGAGTTCCACAAAGTTCCAACAATGGAAAACCACATAACTGTGCCAATATTTTCAAATAAGGGCTGAGTAGGCATGAAGTATGCAGCGTCCAATACAATGGGTGGCAACATATAAAGAAAAAAGACACTCGAGGTAAGGACAGCTGGGGGCTTCTCATTCACAGCATGCATTATGCCTCCAACTATCAGACCAATAGCGATCAGCAAGCACGTCACTGGTACCCAGACTGTTATTTTATGATACACATGGAAACCTGTTAAAAATAAATACAAATGTGTCAGTTTTGTATGCAATACCGCTTGGTCTGGATTTAAGAGTGTAGTAAATGTTTTAGTGTTGCTAGTGTACATGCAATGACATTAAATGACTCTAAACGCAAGATATATATATATATATATATATATATATATATACACTCCCGTTAGGTGTTGCAGAAACAGATTGTGAGCCGCATTATCAATTTGGCAGTTTTTTAGGCTTTTTCGGTGCAATTTATGACACATGCCTTTTATTGAGACTTGGGACCAGCACTTTAGTGTAATTGATCGCACAAGCTGGTGTGAGACAATTCATTATTGCATGTTTCTGGACTGTGTGAGGTAACCAGATCTCTTTCCCTGCATAAACATGGGTTTCCACACAGAAAGGGTTAGTGTGAAGCAATAGTGCTACCAAATTTAAAAACCATTGGCTGGACTTTGAAGAGGATTTACATGATTTTGGAGGTATCTTCAAGGGAAAATACAAAACATTGTTAGAACATGTTTTTGGCTAAAAAGAAAGAAAGTTTTTTGCTTTTATTTGTGATTTACATGTGATGCAGATGTATCTAAATGTTAATGTTATGGTTGATTCGAGCTATTCTTGAAACTACAGCACATGCAGGTAACACGTTGTCTTTAAAGCTGAGCTGAAAGCAGGTTAAGCAGGTAGTTCATATAAAAAGGAAAATCTTATTTAAGCAGATACAATGTTGTGACTTATGCTTACCTCCCAGGAATAAATGAATGGTTATGTATTGGCATTTATGGTAAGTATTGTGTGTTCAGGTTTCAAAACGACTGAAGAAACACGATCAAGTCCCTCCATTACAAACTTGTAACTCCATTACAATCAATGTTGTTATAACTATTATACAATTTTAGCATGAACAATAAAAAAAAAAATTATTTACATTTTGGTAATTTTTTCATGTAACCAGACTGAAACTGTGTATCAGTTATAACGTGTTATATGATAACGTGTTTGCTTACCGACTTTCGCAAACGAAGCAAGTAACACCCATAAAGTAATTTCAAACGGAATCTGAACACGAGGATAATTCAACGTAAACATGGGTAAATATGATTTCTCTGGTTGTGGAAAAGCCTGAGAAGGATTGTTTATCGGTCTTGGTGGGTCATGTGCACCGGGAGTTGGTGAAACATCGCCATAAACGCCATTAAACGTACAACCAAGGGCTGCGTAGAAAATACAAAAGTATGAAAATTGTCTGGAGAAAAAATCACTTCCCATTTTGTCAGTCACTTTAAAAAATCAAGCAAAATAATGGAAATCCTCGTTTTCTTTTACTGCCGCTTACGAGAATAATGAAAACATGCTATTAAATCCAGATGTGTTGTTTCACTCATTAGTGTTGAAGAGATCCATGACATCCCAGTGGTGGATTTCAGTGACGTCGCAAGTCCCTTTTGCGTTACACGTCTCGCGCTATATGTGTGAATATCGTGCGCGTGCGCTCTCTCTACTTTAAGCGCCTCTTCTGCTCGCACCTTTGTTTTTCACTCACCTGGTGCTGTTACGCACGTCTAGTTTCCATGGTTACGTACACCTGATTGGACCGTCTCGTGGCTTTGAAGTGGTATTCAGATTACAGCAGAAACCGCACATTGTTGTTAAAAAAGCCACAAAAAAGATTTGCTATTAGAGTTTTTTAAGGACTTTGGAAAGAGAAAGAGTCCAACAAAGCAGAGCAACTACTCAGTGGCAGTTCTAGACCAATAAAAAAGGGGCCAGGCTGCGGCCAGTGACAATGTTAGGGAGGCGAGGTTTCTTTCTTTCTTTCTTTTTTACCGGCCTCCCTTCCCAAATCGCCACTGGTAAACCACGTAACTATTGTTTCACTATGGCGTTGCTTTATTTAATTATTTTAGTTATTAGATTTCGTGTGTATAGATGTTTATACTAAAGGAATGTAAAACGTCGAATAATACCTCAAACAACTCAAAATGTTTTATGAACAATAATATAGTATGGAAATACAGTATGGAAGTACTTCTGTGAATCACTCTGGATAAGAGCGTCGGCTAAATGGTGAAATGTTTCTCGGTTCAATATAAAATATGATATTAATTATAAGACTTCCCAGTTCAATATAAAACATGTCAGATACATGTCGGATACTGTAAAAATTCCAGAATCTGTCAAATTAATGAGATCAAATCGGTCTTTATTACCAAGCACGTTCCAAGAGAAAAGAATCTGATAACCTGAATGGCGTTCTTTTGTTTGACAGCAGAGGGCGACAAATGTTCATGTGTATCCTAAACTTTTATTCCAGTGGCAATTTTACAGGCATGCATTGATTTATTTGGTTTACTGGTATATAGTATTAGTATAGCATTATATATATATATATTGGTATATAGTATTATATAGTACAAATATTGACTGTCTGAGAGAAAACTTGATAACTTACACGATAATAAAATTAAGGCACTGAACTAGTAATCCGATGATCGTTCCACCTAAACCAGGTTGCTACAGATGAGCCCTTGAGCAATGCCCTTGACCCTCAATTGTTCAGACTGTAATCTGTAACTAAGTCGCTTTGAATAAAGGTGTCTGCTAAATAAAAAATGTAAATGAAAAACTACGACGTGTTGCAATTAGAGAAATGACAGGAAAGAGAACACTCTGGAAAGTTTGTATTCATTAAACACGCTTGGTGCAAAACTGCTTACACTAGTATGATGTTAAGTCTTCAGAGAATATGTCGCAGTTGTGAAGCGTGACTGCACCATCACAAGATATAGAAGGCTTTCAAAGAACATGAAATTCGGTCGAAAAAAGAAAAGATGCCCTGAAATAGAAGCACGAAAGATGAGCGAACTCTGACGTCACTGCGAGTGACGAAAAGGGGCGCGTCTATAGACTGTAGACGCTGCAGCGCGAGCTAATCAGCTGTGTATGAATCAAAGAGATACGTCGGTTAAACATCACGTACGTGCTGTAACAAAATGTAAGTTTATTTGCTGCATTTTTATTTCAACCTGAGCATCGTTAAAACGTGATGATTCGGAAGCGTTGATGTGGAATTAGTAAACAACCGCGGCTGGTGAGTGTCGCTAATGAATGAATGAATGAATCTGGGGAGTGAATGTGTGGTTGTATTATGTTGTCTTGGCGCTGTGATGCTGAG
>JAOTRQ010000031.1:3965147-3975822 GCA_028565875.1 Hoplisoma paleatum
TATATAGCTATGATGCATGTTTGAATGTATACATGAATAAAAAAAGCATTTAATAACTCTATATGTAGTTAATTAGATGAAATGAAAACAATGTTTTAATGTACCTGTGTGATATTTGGTTACGGTTTGAATGTGTCCAGGCAGAGCCATGAACAACCTCACGATCCATGTTAAATCTGTGTACGATCCTCTCCCATTACGGTCACAGTGCCGTACTGAGATGAGCCACTACTGCCATCAACTGGCTTGTAGTGGAAATACTTCTGTCTCCTTTGTAAACTGCTCAGAACAGGTTGCTAACGTACGCGCTAATCCGAGACATTAGAACCATTTTACACGGCACAATAAAACTATGGCTATATTTCAGTGCCCCAGGATGTTCATAAAACACGTTTTGAATTTAAAAAATAGCAGGGCAAACCGGCTACTACAAGAAAGAACCGATTACTAAAAGATCATAGAAGCCTGGCTAATGTGTGTGTTTGTGTGTGTGTGTGTGTGTGTGTGTGTGTGTGTGTGTGTGCGTGCGCGCGCGTTTTTATAGAAAACATGTAATGTGAAAGATAATTTGAAAACGGTTTCATTTGCTTTCAAAATAATGTTCACCCACAAAATAATGCTAACAGTAGCCGATTTGTGCTGTGTTTCTGAGTCTAAATGTATTTTTAATGCTATCTAAAAGCAACGTTACGCTATTTTTCTAACATTGTATATTGAATTGAATTAGACTGGTAGGTAATAAAGCATTTTGCACAACCATGGTTATCATATTTCAATTAGCATCAATGTAATGCTGTAAAGTAGGTCGAGTAAAAAAATAAAATAACACACACACACAAACGCACGCACGCACACGCACGCACACACACACGCACGCACGCACGCACGCACGCACGCACACACACACACACACACACACACAGAGAGAGAGAGAGAGAGAGAGAGAGAGAGAGAGAGAGCGAGAGAGAGCGAGAGAGAGAGAGTAGTGTTATGTCTCTTATCGGGATTTGTTTCTGTACAAATATACATGTATAGAACTTTATGACCAAAAGTATTATGAGTATTATATGCATTAATGCTGTTTAAAATCCCCCAACTTGGATGAGTGCATATTTGTAAGAGTTAAAATAAACCCAAAATAACTGTGAACAATTACTGAAATAAAAAAAGCATTGTTTGGTGACAAAATCAGCTGATTTGACCCCAAGCCATTATTTTCACTGTAGAGACCATCTTGAAATGTGATCAAATCGTATCAGGTCTTTTGTAAAAAGAATTTTTTTTGCATACTGAATAATGACTGAATCATTGTCTGCAGTTCACAAGCCAACACCAATGAGACTGAAAGTGTGAAAAGGGTGTGGTGGTGCGAAAAGGTAAAAGTGCAGTGTTGGTCAGTGGTAACCATAGTGAGAAATATTACAACTGAGAAAACTTAATGCCTTCTGTTTGATCCTTCTGACTATAAGAACAATCTAAAACATTCATGAGCATGACAACTGTATGCAGCCATGTCAAAATAAACTTTAACATGACACATAATGACAGGTGACATATTAAGGAAAACATAATAAGTAAACAATAGATATATATTGAAAGATAAATATATATTTTGATCATGGGTTTCAATAACAGTCACAACTCCTATTTGAAAAACTATTTGTTTAAAAAATTTTAAAACTTGTTTACTGTATACAGCTTTCTGGTAAGGCATTTGGTGGATCTTTATATCTATGCTTATGGGTTTTTAATGTTTGATATACTCAGTAAAATTGATGGAAACCTTTGTAGGTTGCAGTACAAATAGATCAGAGCCTTCTATTTGACACTTCTAAAAGTTGTGATATTATAAACATTTATGAACATGTAAAAACGGTTGTACTGTGTATAACTATGTATGTGATTTGATTTGAAATGTATGGCATATAGAAGTACAAAAACGTGTTAACATTTGTTTTAACACAAAAGTATACACTCAGTCGTTTCCACTCATTTACTGGTGTGAGGTATGTAACCCTCTGACCCTGTTAACCTAACACTTCTGTCCAGGTCTTAGATACAACACACTGCAGCATCTTGTGGCTAATGACTTACACTAAATAGCAAAAAAGAGACCCATTGTGTCCTTTTACAATCTATCTATCTATCTATCCATCCATCCATCCATCCATCCATCCATCCATCCATCCATCCATCCATCCATATATATATATATATCCATCGACCTAAACACATTCTCTCCAAATTCTCTTTCATATTTTCTTTCACCTTGTTTCCCTGTGTGTCTCTCTCTCTCTTTTAACCCAACTTACAGCTGCAGCCCGGCTCCTGCCCTCCCTTTAACCTCCTCAATCACCACAGCTTTGCTCGAATTAACCTTCTAGCCTTGCCTATCTGCCACTCGCCCCCCTGCACCCGCAGCACTCTTTCACATACTATCACATACACAGAAATCTCACAGCTTATTCCATCTTACCTGACAGATAGTAAAGTGGAGGCTTTAGTCCGTACATGCTAGATGATAAATCTCAAAGTCCGTAGGGGGCACTTTGTTGTTCACAATGCAAAAAAAGATCCTGGTGGGTTCACTGATCAGGATTAAAAAAAATCCACTGCCACTCGAGGGAGAAACAAGAAATGAGATTATGATGGAAAAAATTAAGGTCCAATCTCATAATTGAGCACAGATTGTCATCTTGTCATCTTCAGCGGGAGCCAAGGTCCTCCCTGAGCTGTTTCTCTTTTTCTCCTGTTCCTTCTTCTATTGCAGCATCCCACTCTGGCTGAACAGAGGGAAGAGCACACTAAGCTTTCTCCAAACAATGATCTGTGTGTGAGCATGTGAGAAGCAGAGCAAGTCAATGTGTGTGTTTGTGTGTGTGTGTGTGTGTGTGTGAGAGAGAGAGAGAGAGAGAGAGAGAGAGAGAGAGAGAGAGAGAGAGAGACAGTATATAAGACATATGCTGAAGCTGCTAGCATCTGTATAACTAAAGTATAATTCCATGTATCTATGAGCGTGCTTGGACAACGAATTCTTTTGCATTATATGAAAAATGTAATGTTCATTTTGTTACATTCATACAGTACGTTTTCTGACTGTTTTTACAGTAATATCTTAATTACGATCATATTAATAACAGGTGTATCGCAATAGGTAGCTGCAAATTTATTAACCTAATAGAGCTTCTGCCGAGTGGATTAAATCCACATGCTCAATTTGTGTGAACATGCCTTTTATGGAAAAGGATTTCACATCTGCTTTTCATTAACACCAAATGCTAGATTTTGAATGCCAAGGAATTAATTTTTCACTCAAATTGTGATTTGATTTATAATGAAAGCACTGTATTCGATGGAAGAAAAATGCATCTTCACTTATAGTATCAAACTTTTGACTTCTTCTGAATACTTCATGTAGTACTAGACATTTTTGTTATACGCTATTTTAATTTACTACAAAACAATAAAATACTTTGTAATAAATACTGCTATGTAATTTACTATATAAATATCAATATTTACTAGCTACTAACTGAGGTAGGTCACATTTATTCGACAGATCTCACAAAAATACTGATCCTGGTTTCAACCTTAGCCATAACATGTGATTTTGCAGAACTTTAAATGCCACACATGCTGTTCTAGCAGCACAGCTTGCAACCATATGTCTTTGACAATTTGACAGAGTGTATAAAAGCATTTTACAGGCTCTGAGACAGGCTCAGTGGGAGCCAGATCATTTGCATCTGATGGCAGAAGTGCAACATATTGTACTTATACTAAAGTGGACCAGATCTTTTTTTGATAATATATTTAGTTTACTTCCAAAATATCCTATTTGGCTGATTCTGATGATAAGGAATACTGGGCCAGTGCAGACCCAAAAGAGGATTTGTTCACATAAATATAATTATCTCAATGAAGATTTTACTACAATGGTCTGACACCCCATCCATGGATGTTTCACTGTGCCATGTACCTATTAAAGCTTGGAATGGGCTTTAGCAAAAAAGACTTGATAAGTAGTTAAGAAGTTGAGAAAGTAAACATATATTTATATCACTAGATAGTTTAGATTTAGAATATGTTAACAATGAAGGACGTAAATACAGCCGAAGAAAACAATAAAAGAGCACTTTAAAATGATCAGTTTTTACTTTTACAATTCTTGGAAATGTACAAAGTAGGGTTGTTAAATTCTATAAATTAGAACTCTTAGAAAGCTTTGATTAGATTAAACTTTATTGTAATTACACATGTACAAGTACAGGTCAACAAAATGTAGCCACTATCCCATAACAAAATGTAGACATGTTCCATGGCTACACTTAATTGTTGAATTACCTTTTATTATTACTTAATGCATTTACACAGATGCATGCAATGACAGACACACAGATAAACTGATATGTGATTCCCTATTTATCCTATTAAATATGCTTATCTGTTGCTAAGTGAAAATCTGTAGGATTACACATTTTTTACTTTCACACAACGGTCTGCATCAATCTAGAAAATAGATATTGCAACTACAATAAAAATGAAAAGGTTAATTAAATTAGACATGGCAATTAGCTCTAGTAATAATAACAGTGAGGTGGGATCAGTTCGCCATGGGACCATTATCCCCAACAGAGATTAAAACCCATCATCAGCAAGACTGAACTTGATCACTGCACAGTTCATTAATCTCTTGGCTGTTCAGTCTGCCCGTGGTTAAACATCCCTTTCAAGCAACAGTTCTCATTCAGCAGGATACTGCTGTGTTAATTTTTTAATCTATTAGCACTGCTTAGCTAATCAAGTTGCCTCTCCCTAATGTCGACAAAATCAGAGGAGACATGACCAGGTGTCAAGCCTGTCTCTGTTGTTCACCACTTCAATCTGTTTCCCAACGTTCCTCCTGTGAGATAATTCAGGACTCTTATACAACTGATTCTCCCTCTGAAATATTCACCAATCGGTTATATCAACACTTCTTATCAACAAATATTCGATTGGTTGTGTCAATATTATTTAGTTTAGTTTTAGTTTTCTTAAGGTTTTCAGAAGTTAACGTTTATTGAACACCATCTAAACCACATTTAACAGAAAATAATTAAAGAAATATATGATGCAAAATTCTTATTTGTATTTCCACATGGGTCTCTGCTGCTCATCTAAACACTCCAACTGTAAATAAAACCCATCCATTCAAAATCCACCAATTTAATGCACTGGTTTGTGCATCCTAGTAACTAGGGAAGCAACGTATAAAATACCATGCTTAAAATTCTTATAAATAAATAAATAAATACTAGAAAAGTCTTTAAACAAGACATTGACATTAGAATAAAATGCTTTTTTAACTTTGTAAGTTTATTTTCATATAAAAATGCAACTGAACTAAAAACTAATGCAAAAAAATCATGGCAAATTCCAATTTTAGTGAAATAGCATATATTTATGTTTACAGGCAACACATGTTGCTTGCAATCTGTTGATTTTTGCATCATTAGCATAAATGCAAAGCACACTGAAAGGCTGAGCACATTTCCATGTCGCGTCGCTCTTTGTACTTAGATGAAACAGCAGTCACAACAGAGCTTTGAAGGCTCGCCATATCTCTGTCCGGAACTGTCAGCATCACATGTTTTAAAGACATTGAAAAAAATGCGAGTGGAGATGGGCCCAAGTTAAAAATGTAAGGTCAAGTCTAAAAGCCTGGTAAGACACACAGACTCAAAGGCTTAAAAGCTCAAAGGGTTTCCCTTCTCTCAAAAAGCTGGCAGGCATTAAAAATAAAAACTTGGGTTTAATGAGTAACTTGATAATTCTCTGAAAAGATCAAATAATTGTTGGAAAAGTAGTGAATGTAAAAAAAAAAAAAAGAAACCTGATTGAATAATAAGTATGATGTGTCAGTTAAGAAAAGTCATTTTAATATGCATCCTGAACCGAGTTTTATCTGTGACAGTGCACTAGAGAACATAACATACAATTCTTTTTCTTTCACCGTGGTCAAAGAGACCTTGGGTGAAATTGCTTTTGGGATTGAATGCTGCCTTTATATGTGGTAACTGTAGGTATGCACAACATTTAATTGAGAAAAGCAAGTCAAAGGAATTCATTTTGGTGAACACTGTCAGCTTCAAGATTGACACCTCTGGAAAGGATAGGTAAACTGTATTTGTAGTTAATTACCTTAATTATACATTGAAAAGATAGAAACCAAAGTATTAAAATATTATTAAAGTAATTCATTGTTACCATTGCTGAACTATTTCTCCACCATTGCACAGATTCTCTATTAGTGCAAGTCAAAACCCCGATGGCCATGGAAAAAAAGTTTAATTATGTTCTCAAAAATACTTTTGTGTGATTTGCACGTGTTTTAGATCACCGTTTCCCTGTAAACTCCAATTATGACACAGCTTTGAGAGAAACTGTTTCAAAAATGTCCTATTTGTAATCATCATGAGTAGCATGATGGCTAAATGGGTAACACTGATGTCTCAGAGCAAGATCCTGCATTCTATCCCCCAAGGTCTTAAGTTTGCATTTTCTCCCAGTGCCTGGGGAAGTTTGCCTCACAGTCCAAAAACATGCAGCCAGGTTAACTGGAGACACTTAATTGTCGTTTTGGTTCTGAGGCACAAATTCATACCAGTGCACGTTAGTGTCAGTTCCCAGCCTACATAAACAAGATGGGTTGTGTCAGCAAGGGCATCCAGATCACAATCCAATGTGGCAATCTAGAACATGAACAGACAAAAATGCATGTGCATTAAAATTATTTTCAATTTTATAAAAACAAACTGTATTAAAATGACTTCACTTTCTTTTTACAATATGGTCCCAAAACACTAGACCTAGGCTTTTTTAATGAGCTGGTAATATATGTGTTGTATATACATCTAATTGCAAACTTAAACAGTTATTACGAATTAAAAAAACAAAAATTTACAAATGAACATGCCAGTTTACTCATTTTGTAATAGTGTGTTTTTTCACAAGATGTATTGCTAAAGATTGCTTAAAAGACACAGTATGTTCACTTAGACATAAATCATCCATTATGCAAGAGAATCTAGCCATCACAGCAAAAGCACATGTGACCATTATCCAGACAGTGATGGGGCGATTTTCTTATTTTTATTTTTTACCCATCAATAATGGCAAGATTTTAAGCATTGTTCCACTCTTCAATTAGTAGCAACACCTTTCCTTTGATTGATATATAATGAATGTAATGGTTTTAACAGTCCACAGACAGATCACTTAGAGCAGCTCTGTTAATGGCTGTGGCGGCTCCAGGGTTGGAATAATGTCAGCTTCTCCGAGCCCTGGCTAATTAGAGACTGTGTAGCTCATTACCCAGGTAATAAGCCCTAACGCTAATGGGTATCAGACAAGACCCCCAAACACTAGAGAAGGAGAGTGAGAGAAAAAGCAGTACAGGCAGAAGGAGGTAAAAAAAGAAAGGAAATAGTATAGAGAGTAAGCGGCGTTAGTGTACTTCTTTACTGTTTAAAAAATGCATAAGATTTGTTTAAATTAAACAACAGTAAAAGACAAATGAACGCCATCATTTTGTGTATTCCAATCAAATTGTTATGTTACTGAATGTACTGACTAGCGTTTACGGTTTATGAATAAGAGCAGCCTGCACTTTGCTGTACAATGGTTGCTATGCACAAGAAGGAGCACAGGAGGAAAGGAGCAGGAAAAAGGGGGAGGAAGGGGAGCAGCATAAGAGTAGAGGAGCGATGGCCTACTTGTTAACCACTTTCCCACTTAGGCTCGTTAGGACCAGAGCTCCCAGCTGCACCCATTATTAGATGCTATGCTTGAATTTGCGAGGTTCACACAGATGCTCCAAGCTCAGAAGAATGCATCCTACAGTTTCCAACTCAAAAGCACTAAATTAGAACCAGCGGAAGATTGACAGCTGGCAAACACACCCTATTTCACCTTAGTACTGACTTCAAATGTGACCTTCCAAAACATTTTCTACTTAGCAATTCTAGATTTATTTTGTATTAATTCTGATTAACATTTAGATTTACACAATGCCCCTGATGACACTTTTACTATATGAGAGGAATAGGAATGTAATCCCATTTTCATTTCCTCCTTTAATAATCTTATTATGTGTAGACAAGTACAACCCAAACAAATGAGCTTAGAAAATCATACCAGATTGGGATAACATCATGTTGTACACTTTGGTTAGATTTATGACATAAAACAGTTACTCGTTAAACAAGGCTTATTTTACGGGTTTATCAAAGACAGTCATTAACCATTTAACCTTAAATGTATGTTTTGGGCTGTGAGAAGAACCAAACTATCCGGACTAAATATGCAGAGACACAGCAAAAGGACCTGGTCCACCACACATGGGAATCAATCCCAGAACCTTCTTTCCAGGAGACAACAGCGCTATCCATTAGTCACCACTTATAGACCAATAGTAATTAAGCCATTAAAAAACTGAACTTTGGATTAAGCAGCTGCCATTGTTGCGTTTTAGATGGCACGTGGTCTCAAGATTGCTTACTTAAGTATTAGTTGAATGCTAAAATTAATTAATGATGCCTTCTTGCAGAAAATTAGCAAGAACAAGTAAATAACTAATTAAAAAGAAAATGGTGCTCAGGCTCAAATGGTTCGAATCTTAGTAATGAAACGCTTTATGTTCAAATAACATTATTAGGTCTCTATAAAGTTTTAAAAGTTAGTTAAACAACAGGTGTCTTTGGTAGAAAGCAAGTAAGCAAATCAGCTCACTACATTTTTGAACACACCCCTAGTCTACATATGTAGTCGCATTTCCTGGTGGACAAAGTGTGCTGGATCAATACAGTTTCAATAAATTATAAGTGAAACTTTTAATTGCCAGTAACTGAAAACAGCAATTAATTAGATTACTTTTGAAAACAATTATTTTAATGCCATTATTCACATCACTTATGATAGAGCCTAGAAACAAATATATCATATCAAGTTTTCATATTACACTACAAAAAAATACCCATCTTTGGTTTGACAACGTTTGCATGCATTTTTTATTTCATGTGCTGAGTTTTGTTGAAATTCTGAAAATCTTGAAATCTGTTTCTTTATATGGTTGGTGCTTATTATTTTTTTGCATTTAGAGACCACCGGAATCTAAACAATTGCAACTTTTTTTTAGTCTGTTGCTGCAACAAGGCTAAAGCAGTGGTGTGTGGTGTGTGCTTGTGTGTCTCTGTGTGTGAAATAACAGTTTAACATGTCCATGAGCTGAACAGCAGGGTCTGGAGACTGTGTAATCTCATTTAACCTTCACTACACAACACTAATTAGAGGCGACATGGTAACAACACACCAAAAACCCTCTTGGCGTAAAAAAAAATTGCTCTCTGACCTAGCACACACACTTGCTCTCTATACGCAAACAGTACTTGTCAGAAAGGTGTCGTGGTTTTAGCCCAAGGCTAACAAGGGCTAGCATAGCCACAGGGCAGCAGTCTCCCCAAAGCCAAATTAGACTAAAAGCTTCTTTGGTCTCTCTGTTCTTTTCCCTTTTTTGGAAATGAAGGGTCAACGAGGTACCCTGCTGATTAGAATGTGTGTGTGTGTCCGTATTTGAGTGTGTGTGTGTGTGTGTGTGTGTGTGAGAGAGAGAGAGAGAGAGAGTGAGAGAGAGAGAGAGAGAGAGTGTAGTCGGTGGGCAAGGGGCACCCCCTCTTCTCTTATCCAAGCCTCCAGCATCCTAAATGAGGTCATGCTTTTAAAAGAGGACCGAGTGGATCAAAGTCTCCTACCTACACCTGCCCTTTTCTTTCTTCCATGCTTTCTCTCTCTTCTCCACTCACTCATTTATGTCCTGAAGTTTCCTTTTGACTAGCAGCTTCTTAGAAGCCCCCTGATGCCCCAAGATGCCCAGTGCGCAAAAGCTCCCTCCAAATTTTGCTTACAGCTGTAGTTTCTGTCTATTGGTTTAAACTGAAATTGTGAACAGGGAATCTACTAATTCACTTATATTCGATTACATACTCTCGCTTTTTAATGCAGCTCTCATTTTTAAATGAATCATGCAGTGAAAGAAATGACGAGCTAGTCCACGTTGCCAGATAAGGCCTCTAATCAGCATATTTAACTTTGCTTTGCATTTTAAACCACAAGCACTTGGCGCAACAGAAAATGCACATCCAATATCAGCCTGCATTCACAACAATAACATACCATTGTGATGCAAATTGAGGGGCCATTAATGTTTAAATTCATTTCAGTCCCTTCCAGAAAAAAATACATCTATTTCCCGCAAACCCAAATAATTACTTCTCTCCAAATTGCATATTCCATTAACCCAGGTGAATATCGCTCATCAAATTCTGGTTTACTTTTTTATGATAATGCAATTTAAAGGTAAATCACATTATGACCATTGCACTAGGAGAAAATGAATGTTAAACAACGACCAATCCATGAATTACATATTAAGCTAAAAGTCATGTTTTTCTACTCTGTGAATTAAATTACACACAAATAGTTTATTGAGTTTGCAAACATGAGCTTTGGCTTATTCAGCTTGTGTGCTACCTTTACTTAAATAGTTCACATGAGCTTAGTGGTAAGTGCCTCGTTTCCTTTTATTTCACATATATCCACAAACCTCAGTTCCAGTAAATATGTTATGAAGTGATTT
>JAOTRQ010000031.1:3988276-4005391 GCA_028565875.1 Hoplisoma paleatum
ACACACACACACACACACACACACACACACACACACAGAGAGAGAGAGAGAGAGAGAGAGAGAGAGAGAGAGAGAGATACTGCACCTCACTTCATCTACACAAATGGCCCTGCACTCGGTAGCAGGGGTAGAAATGCACTCGCGTCTTTCAAAAACACCTTCACTCAGCTTTTCGTGGCAAAGCCTTTGAACTGCTTTTTTTCAAAAATGTTGCCCTTGTGCCTATGAATAATATTTGCCATGTGTCAGCAAGAGAAAGAGGAATAGTGTAAGTGCGAGAGAGACTGATAAAAAGGGGGGAGAGAGAGAGAGAGAGATCACCTGCTTGCAGTGGATAGGGCAAAAGGCCTACTTATTAGTCTACATTTATTACCTTCCTTCCACTGGCACACACAATCATATATGCGCACACACTTATCAGAAGAAGATGAAAGGTTTGGCTTTCCCCATACCTTTAATTTGGATTTAAAAAGGAACAGCTTAAGAAGCAGGTGATTTATAAATATGGAGGAAACTGGGTGATTACTCCCTCTATACAAAAATAAATGCATTACTCTTTAAAGACGTGGTAATCATGAGATTAGTGTATTTCATTATAAGGGTCTGTTCCTCTGGCAGGATCACATGATTTTATCAAACAGATACCTACTTAAGGTAGTGAGCGTTTTGCTGAACCATTCAAGTATAATTTAAGTGACTATGTGAAGACAAAAACAAGAATAATTTAATCTTGCCCCTGAATTTAATAAACATGCAAATGAAAAAGCATCTAATTTGACAGGGGCATATCACTTTGAGATCTTAAAGGGACACATTGTGCACAATTAACTTTTCTGTCATCTATAAATTAAAACCAGCTGATTTGACTTCTGTGATTTTGTTTTGTAATAAATACCTGATTTGCATTAGAACCTCCCCAATACCCCGATCACTTCGCAAACTGCCCCACTATGCCTCAACCAACAGATTAGTTGAAGATTTGCCATTCAGCTGCTTTAGCTTCTTTAGCCCAGTACCCTAACAAATAAGCCAGCAATGTCCATCACATTCAAAATATCATAAAAAGTGATTTTTTTAACAAATAGAAACACATGGCAAATACTGAATTTTGTTCTCTGGGTTTCTCGGTTTTTAGTTTCTCTGGGTGCTATCTGGTTAAAGCATCCAATGAGCTAGCACCAGTCCATCGGACAGGTCATCAGTCTGTCATAGAGATACAAGCAGTTAAAACTAGGGGTAAGTTATTGTACAGCTTCCATTCTACCAACTGTGTCACTTTGTCACAGTTATAAAGACAAAAGAAAAGAAAACTAGGTACAAAGTCTCGACTCTCTATACCATCTGTATAACTGTTGTCAAATTCCACTTAACTTGACAATGTAGGGGAGAAGAGATGCAAAAAAAAGAAAATAATGGTAAACAGAATGATGGAGACAGAAATGTGAGGACGTGAATTCACCTTGCATGAATTCCTGCATTCAGCAGGACTGTACAAAGACTTTTCTTTTCCTCTTACAAAGACTTGAGGCGTCTCTCATGAGCTAAAGACTTACTAAAAGTGCTGCTGATTTAAACGTTGTCTTTGGAATTAAGCAAAAGGCCACGGAAGGCTACGTTCATGTACAGCCTTTGGTTGACGGTTTCAGCCCACACACATTTGAACATTTATTTGAACACGTGCAGCCTTGACTAAATCTCAGTTATTTATTAGCATGACCCCATAATTAGTTTGGCGCCCTGGCCTTGGGAGGAGTGTGCATCGCAATTAAGATGGCCAAGGTTGAAGAATGCTCCTGCTTTACTGTGCCCTCCCCACCCACTCTCCTGTTCCTTCAGCTCTCTGGGTACTGACTCGACTGCGCCTCTTATTTTCTTGAGCTGTCTGTTTTCTTTCATGCACAGATAAACCGCTTCTCCTAGGGGAGTCTGAAAGGTAAAAGCGCCAGACCCGTTCAGCTTAGACATACAAACCTATCCCGAACATGCTGACCGCAGCAGCCTGATGTCAGCGCCAGCCTTCTTTGTACCATTAAAGCCACCCTCAGAAAAAAGAAACAATTAATGGAGAGGATAGGTAATGTATTCACATTATGACCAGAACAACGAGTTCATTTTCTTCCTCTGAAACCCGAACGCATGTGTGAATACACGAACGCTGTTTCATTAAAAAAGAGGACACAGATCGATTCTGAGTAATAGAATGCTAAACGCTAACGTATCTCAGTAGCCTGTATTCATACGAGCACAATGAGACCCCAGTATTAAGCTCAGAGACGCTCTGGGAAGCTTTGGTAATTGGCCCATTGTGAATAGTTACAATGGCAATGTTTTTCAAAATAAAATTTGAGAAAATTGGGTGAAACCACAAATGTTACAAAATTAAATTGCTATCCATCTATCATGTATGTATGTGTGATTCGCATGAATACATGCACACAATGAACATAATTTAAAATGTACAAAGCTGTGTGAAAATCTCAGCTATAATTTGGATATCATTTATGAAATAGTGAATAAAGTAATCTTTAAAAAAAGATACTATTCCCTCTAACCACTGAGTTACAGTTAGTCTGAATAATACAACATATTTAAAAGTATTTGCTTGTTCGATTTGCTCCATTTTTGCACATTTGTCACACAGTGTTTTCAAATCTTTAAACTGAATTTAGAAGACAAACAACCTACATGACATGAACAACTGCTTATTAGTGAACAAAGCTTAAAATGAAGTGTTTGTTTTTATATTCGTCCATTCAATAATTATTGAATTTTTGTCTTGACCAGTTTTGTTAAGCTTATTCAAGTATTTTATTAATCTGTAAATAACATCACATTTTTAAAACCACACAAATAATGTTTAATATTAATTCACAATTTAAACGAGACGTTTTTTGCCTCTTTTAAAATAAGTTAGAACAAGTCTATGTGCTCTACAAAACATGTCCATGACGTTATTTGCATTAAATTACTCTCACATAAAAGAGATTTTACTCGTTTTATTCTTTGCAGCATAAACCTGATTCAGAATGCTCGGTTTTGCTAATTAACTGTTGCTGGAAACGTTGCAACTCCTCCGTGTTTATATATTTTTTTATATTTAATAAATGTTACCAAGCATTACTTTCATAAATCATTACGATATAAAATAACTTGATTGTGTACAGACTGACTGTGTTTGGAATTCAGAATAAAGAATCAGGGCTTTATTAGCTTACAACAAAACATGAAAACCCTATTCTAACAGTGATAAAAACACAAAAGTAATTATTTGACAAAGTCAATATTTGACCTTACATGTCGTTTAGTTCGCACACAAAACCACCTTAAACATAGATGCTTATTAAATGTTTTGCAGCCAACAAAACGCAAACAGTGGTGTCAATACAATTGTATAAATGTCTCTTTTTTCTTCACATTATTGTAGCTTTGCTCATCACTGAGGTCTTAGTTTCACTTTTCTATGGGATTTTTGTGGGCCATTAAAATATCATAAAAGGCACAACGTGTAGTATAATTCTTATTATTTCCTACAAACATTTCTAATAGTTAGTAAAAATACAATTAAGAAGCGGAAATGTAATTCTTACATAAAATCAGTTGTAAAACGTTATATTTATATGTTAGGGTTTGTCTGTTAGCTTCAGTGTCAATATATTTCTTTTATAACAACCTTAAATGACATTTAAGGGTAAAGTGCAGGTACTTTTATAAGAGGAAATTACTTGATAGCCCCACTTTAAATCATTTATTGGCTATATACTATGAAAACAAAGTGTATAAAATATAACAAATGAATAAAATGGATAAAGGTGGTCATTTCTGTCTCAGCCAGTGGTCATCGAAAAACAATCTAATTCTATTTTATTACTGCTCCAGCTTGTAAGTCACTTAAATAGTATAAACTGTGCACTTGATCTTACATAGCCCAAAGCACTCACAAATCTACACACTCACAAACACAACTGAAAAGGGCAGTAATGGAAATATGAGGGCTTTCAATAGGAACTCAATGACCTTGATTTAAGGTGGAAACACAATGCCAGTACAATTTCCGTTGGGGGACATGTTATTTTCTCCCTCCCGCTTACTTTCTTTGCCCCTCTCTGTTTTGTTTTGTTGTTTTTTTTTGTCTTGGCTCACCTGTTTTAGAATATATGTTATTTACATCTATATTAGCTCCATCATGATAGCTCAAAATGAACTAAACCATAATGAAACATCTTTTCCATGCTGCATATCTTGCACTGTCATGTTAATTACAGCCTGTCAATTAGGCCCGACAGATATAGTTAGATAAAATTTGCAATGTTTGAATATTTGAATATATTCTTATTAGACATTTTAATTTATTTAAATTGCATTTTAGCATTTGACAGATGCTAGTGACTTAAAAAAGTTATTTAGTTAAAAGTTATTTTAGCCTATATTAACCTAATATAGTTTAATTAAACAACAGTTTAAAATACAAAATTAGAAAAAACATTGTGTACATTTTTGTGGAAGTAAGTTGAGTGAGTTAGGTTAAGTGTTTGGTTAAGAGGTACGTCTTTAGTCTCTTTAGTCTCAGGTACTTGACCACTCTAAAGACATTCTGCCACCGTACCTCCTCCCAGAACTAATGCTATACCCACAGTATTTTTTTTTTTGGCATAGCTAAGCAGTTTTCTGCTCTTAAAGAAATACCAAACAGGTATACGATGAGATAAAGCGTAGATTAGCGAGCATGTTTAGCTAAACCAGAGCAGGGCAGATGTTTTACTGAGCTAGTTTAAAGGTGCTTCAAAAAACACAGGAGCAGCTAATGTGATTTAAATAGAATACATCCTGGTTAAAGGTCACTGGGAGACTGTGGGTCGTGGCAAAACAGATGACAAGTGTGAAACTAACCATGACAGATGGGAATTCAATCGACTGGCTGCACTCGGATGGACCTCACAAGAGTGATCATTTCTACGGCTTTTACAAATATCATTTGAGAACTCAGGGAGGCCTGAGCACACACCATTACCTTTATATGTTATAAACCATTCCTAATTATAAAAGAGAAAAAATCAGCAATCAAGAAGAAAGCATGTCCAAAATGTGCAGTAACTTGAAATAATGCACTTTAGATGCCTAATTGGGTCTGTATCTGATGAGTTGTGAATAATTGTGAACAGGAACCTTGACTATCATATTCCTGCCTTGTGTCTAGTATTTTGCAAGAATTTGCAAGTCACAGTAATCCCAATATGCACGAATATTTTTTACATTTTATAAACAAATCTGTGAATTCTGAGAATTTTTTACTGCTCATCCCAAATGGTGATCTTTTAATCACACCCAAACAGTATTGGAAATGTAATGGCTTCTAAAGGTAATTTTAGTGCGGACAAGTAGTAAGTGATTCAGAAATGTGTACTGGTCCACGGCTATTAAAGGTAAATGCATATATGTCATATTTTTTGTTCCTAGTAATCTGTTATGAAAAGCTGGACAAAACTAAGAGTGTGTTAAAGAATGTGTTTCTACTTTCAGTATTGTATCAAAAACGTCAGGAGCTAGGCAGCATTTTACGCCATACGTCATGAGATTTAACATACAATGTACTTAATGTACGAGTGTCTTTACTTATGTTCAGGCTTGCCAGTCAAGTTTAGGTGCTTTTTTAGATGTTATTTAAGGTGCACATTATTTAAAATGCTTACTGTCGCATGCATTGTGCCACCTCATCCAATTGTTTTAAATGGCTCGATGCCAACCGTGTTAGCTTATATTATTGCGATTACGTATTTGAACTTGATCTAGTTAGATAGTTGTCTACATAGACAGTAAGGCAGCGAGTCAGCTTCATATGTTTTCAAGCACGTTGTCTCAACTAGCATTGAGACAACTCCATTTGTTTAATCAATAGCCAAATGTGTGTCCCAAACCACACACTTGCACACTAAAACCACTATGATTTGGTGCGTCCGACAAACACAATAAGACCGAAAATATTAAAAGAAGTTGCAGCACTTTAAATGGATACAAAATACAGTGAAAAAAGATGGCCACTACGCTCACTAAACGGATGTCACAATCTTAAAGCATGTCTACATGAGTAAGGGGTGACCAACAACACCCAAGTAAACTTTTCACTAAATTCCAACTCATTAAAGTCCAAAAAGAATGATTAAAGCCCCACCCAGAACCCTGAAGCAATGCAATGCAAACTACCTGCTGTGTCTCAATCCACCCTTAATAAACATGTATTACTATTAATGTTTATACACTATTTCTTTTTGTAATCTATTTCTGAGCCTAAAATTAAGATACTGAATAATGAATGAATTACAAGTGCATTGAAATTTAAGACCAAACAGAGACCCCAAAACACTCTACAAGTCAAAAATACAATCAACATAATTGCAAACAACAGGGGGAGCCAAGAATTTAGGCAGCAGGGTTTAATGTTCTATTCAGATTAGCCTTCTTTATATAATTAGGCTGCACCAACAAATTCATGAGTTTGAAGTTTGGGATAATTTAGGTGGAATTCTACAAATCATTAAATACATATACACTGAAAGCAAAAAAAAATGGAAAACAAATATATTTGGTTGTTGGTTGTTGGAACAAATGGTATACTACATACATGTCTGAGAATACTTGCATTTCAGCTGAATCTAAAATCGTCAGAGATTCGGATATTTCTATATCATGTTTTTTCCATGTTCGGTCAATGATCGTTATTATACTGGTATATATTGAATAAAATCGTCAAGGTCCTCTAAATTCCAGGTGCCGCATAGAAAGCCATTGTCAACGCACATATAATGCAAGTGAATCCAATATAAGTCACTTAGGTACTGTGTTCAAGGTTACATAACTGTAGAATGATGTGCATGGCGTCAGAATTGTTTCATGTAATCTGAATACATTTACATTTGGCTTTCTAATACATTAGTAATAAAAAATATGTTTTACTACATTGTTGCTGCATATTAATTTTGTGGCTGATGGTGGTTTTAAACAAATGTAATAAGGCCAAATCATTGTGCTCATTGGTTTTTTTAAGAATCTCTAAAACATTAATGCAAATAGAACAAATAACTTTATTTGTCATATACCTATGCAGATGTGACATTTTCAGTATTTACTGGCTTCTTTAAAAGCTGAATTTCTTTCTTATTTTCATGATTTGCACTTTAGGTTACTTGAATGCCAAACACGTGGTTGACTGTTGGGTCCTTGAGCAAGACCCTTAACCCTGTCTGCTCCACGGGCGGCGTACGTTGGCTGACCCTGCGCTCTGACCCCAAGAGAAACATTTCGTTGTACTGTACATCTGTATATGTATAATGCCAAATAAAATTTGAATTTGATTTGGTGGGCAGACCTAGCCACGGTGCCTGGAACCAGTTAGGGGTTATGTGCCTTGTTCAAGGGCACTTCAGTCCTAACTTGTCGACTCTCCGAATCAAACTCGCACCCTTTAAATCACAAGCCAAGTTCTCTAACCACCAGGCCTGCATTGCAACTACCATGTATTGTTGACTCTTATTAGATAAATGGTCCTAATGTTTTGGCGCATAGTGGAACAGACTAATATCTCTTTTTGGATTATGGATTATTACTTATGAATATATAAAACATGCAATTGTGATAGGCATGTTCCGTTTAACGGGTTAACTCAGAAAAGGGTACTCTCAAAGGGTTAAATGTAATTCTTGAGCTATTATACCATCGTCCTTAGTTAAAGTGAAAGACAAATTAACAGAAGAATTAGCAAAGCAATTACTAGCATAAATTGGACTAATTTCCCAGCTCTTGTCAGAGCTGTATTCCAAAATATGCATTTTACTTCATCTGGAACACTGTTATTAATTTCTCTCATTTAATCTTCCCGTTTTCACCAAGTGACACGTGGGGCTGTTAAGGGTATGTGGCTGTCAAATTCCTTTCATATTTGCCCCCTTTCCTCCCACTCTTTCAATCACTCTGTTCTCTCCTTTCCTGCCACTATCTGCATGCATGTTTTTTTTTTCACATTCTCGTTCACTAAGCTTACGCTTTGAGTTTCTTTTTTCTTTTTTACCACACTCACTAGGTAAATTACCCCCTTTCCATAAAAGTGTGTAGGGCATACTACCACACACTACCACCACACTACCACCAGATCTTTAATGAAATACAAAAATGGAATAATCAACTTAATTGCAACACATTTAAAGAATAGGGCAGGGCATAGGCTAAATAAAAGTAAAAAGGTATTAGAATATTCGACTTGGAGTTTGACACAGTAAGCAAGAGAACTGGGAATTAGTGAGGGATCGTGTATAAAAGGAGGATTCACCAAGAACCTTTACACAATGACGATGGATGCTGGCTTCACAACTTCAAAAAATAAATGGCAATTAGTTCAAAGTGCAATTAAAAAAAATCACAAATAATTGATTTCACCATCATAGCATTGTGAAAAGTCATAATTCGCAAAACATTAATGCATAGCTTTTGAGCTCTCATGTGAAAACATTATGCTATGGTCATAAATAAATCCAGGAATACTTAAGAAAACCATTGTAACTTAACACTGTCCACTAATATAGTAAAATAAATACACCTGGACGCTAATACATATATCAAATCTTTTCTGGGTTTCAGCTCAAATAATATGTTTGTCTGTTAGAATTTATAAATTATGTGTTACTCTCAGCTCAGGTATTCAGGATCGAGCATTGGAGTATTCCTTTTCCAGAAAATAAACTGGCAATTTTATTATTCATTCATAAACACTGATTTGCCTCAAGTCATATACCTGGTGTGGCAAATTCCATGAGACTACAGTACTTACTTACTGAAGACCTACAAACCACATCCTAATTGAGTGGGATGATCTACACCTGAAATGTATCCTCACAACTTCTTCATGTAAGCAGTTTCATTATCCTTATATAATCTGATCAATGGCTTCCTGCAGAGCTGCCCCGTGGTTTTAATACCTTTTGTTCAAAGATCAGTGGTACTGGATTAAGTCTGACAGTTTATTCTGTGTGCTGACTAAGTCTGGATATATTCACTGTCTCATGTGGCTCCTCTGCATGTAATTGAATCAATCTGATTGATTAAGAGTGGTTAAGCCGGAGCAGTAAGGGGACAGAGCATATGTCACTCTCCTGATACTATAGAAAACACAGGACAGACGGTGACCAAGGAGTGAAAGTAGATATAGTGGAACACTGGTCATTGATCCTTCACTGGATTTAGAAGTGTAATTACCCACTGAATACCTTTGAATCAATCACCAATACTAGAACAAAGGTAAAGAAGTGTTTTAAATGTGCAGTGTGCAATGGTACAACCAATATTTATTTGGATTTCATGAGATCATGTTTCAAACACTTGGTTACATTCAGGATGGGACTTATTGGTAATTTGGCTGCACAGAATTCATCGGTTACAAATCAATTTATCACTTTTGACTCTATGAGAAACCCTGATTTATCTGAGGAAACTCCATACTCCATACAGAAAGAACTCAAACCCAATTCTAATACTTAATCATAAAGGTTTATGTTTTACAATATTTATATCCAGACATGAAAATAAATAAATAAATAAATACCATAGATATGATCACATACAATTCTCTTTATTATCTCTTTTTGCATTGTGCATGAATGATATCTATGATTTGTCTTTTTGAGAAATCTAAAATTAATTTTATTTGTGAAGGTGAGCATATTAGGCAACCCTAGCCATGGCACGCCCATGAGCGGTTAGGGGTATGATACCTTGATCAAAGGGCACTTCAGTCATGACCTACCGCCTATCACCAGGCCATTTTTAAGCTTATTAAAAATAATACTTTACTGCAATATTACAACTTAAAATAATATTGACTTACTCGAAATAACTGTAATAAATAAAATGTTAGTGGTAATAAATAAGTGTAATAAATACTAATAAATAAATATAAATCCTAAATCTTAAATAAACAAGCCTTGTTCTCTAATCACCATCGAATTACTATAAACTTGTCAAAGACTTTTGCCCAACTTGGGCCTCCTGGCATTAAGAGTCTCATGCCCTACTGACTGAGCTGGCCAACATCTGAAAATATAAAACCCAAAATATGACGTTTTATTTTGGGTTATTTAGTCATGCGTTTGTGTGTTTTCATTCTACTTTCCTGTGACACTGTGTGTGAAAAGTGTGTTGGTGCGGAAGAGTGAACCCAGGGTAGTTAAAGATGTCAGACGTAGGATGGGAAAGGCGTGAGGACTATGCTGTCCCTTTAACCTTTGGTCCAATTGAATATAAGATTTGGAAGACTGGAAATGAGAATAACCTCTGACATGAATGTCACACACATACATACACTCGGCGTGTGTAGAGGACCTAAGAGTAAAACAGAAATACAGAAGATGAAATTGTATAAATATATAGTTGGACCCCTCTCAATATGGCCTGAGTGATCTAGCTTAAAACGAAATTCTCTGTGCCTCAGGAAGCTTATCAATTACAGAAGAGCCTCTTAAAAGCCTACATGGCTCAGATGTGCCCACAGCCATGATCAAACACAACATCACACAACAAAAGAAAATAAAAGATGGATTACTTTTCCCTGGCTTTTTCTAATTCCCTGTCAGCTTCCACTAAAGGTCCTGTAATGCTAATCTCTTTAGCTATAAAGGGAATATGCCAGTTCTGGATCCTCTTTATCTGGAATTACACAGAAGTAAGGGAGGGAAGACTTTGTCAGATAAGGCAACATGGCCTCCGTGGAAAGAAGTTCTAACTACATGTTTCTCCATCCATGAGGAACATAATGTGGTGTCTGGACTAGCAGCTATCAAAATGTGCCCTACTCTTTACAACATATTACTAAACCTTTTCTCACTCGAACCTCCCGATCTGTCTTTTTTGCTCTGTCCTTTTCTTTCCTAATTCCTATTTCGTCCCCTGTCAGAATGGACTCTCCTGTCAGATAACGGGAACCCGCTGGATGTTATCAGATGTCAGTTCTGATTCGGGACAGTCTAATTCCATCTTCCTGTATAGCCACTAGTCATGGGCAGACAGCAAAATGATGATGGTATAACACTCCAATTCACACCCACACACACACATGCGCCAAAATGACACTCTTGGGTTTGAGATGAGAGTTTTTTTTGCCGTCTTTCTTTATCATAGTCACATCTTAATTTACAGCCGAATCGTCACTATCACGTCTGTCAGCCTTGTTTAACCTCTCCTGATCTCCCGTGATTTCAGACCGGCTGACAGAAGTGATTGCTTACCTTCTGTCAGCCAGCTGATAGTAGCTGAGTGATTAGCCTGCTTCCTTCAGCTAGACAATGATACATAGGATTTAGCAGTCAGGACCCCATATTAATGAGCGGGGTTGTGGGACTTCGATAAGGCTGTGCAATGATACACTTTCAGGCAAACTGACATGGTAATAATACTATACTATAAAACATTTTCAAATAAGGAACAATAAAGAAACATTTATACTAAGACACGGAACAGCATGCACAAAATTTAAAGCACCATTTGTCTAATTAATAAATACTGACGACACAGAAAGTATTTAGACCCTACTTGCTTTGGGAAATTAAATTAAAATAAATGACACTATTATTTATAAAATTCGAATCACACTGAATCACTAATCTAAAAGGCAATAGTAAACAAAAGCTCACATGTATCTTTTTTCACCTTCACAACATAGTACCAGTTTAATGTCACCATGCAGTGTGCATTTCCCATTGATGTACTGCCACTTTGACATCACATGAAAATCTTCTTTCCTTTAAACCTTCCTTTAAATACTCTGTTTTTATGAATTTAAACTCTTTCCCACCACTGTGCATTTAAACACAGATGAATGAATGTAACTTAATTCTTGCAGTAGGTTCTGTGAATTGCAAGATTGTTTAAGAGTCGTAATAAGTAAAAAGCAAAATGTAAGCTAATGCTATAACAGTCAGAATTAACTTCTTAAACAAATCAGAACGCTCTTCCAGATCTGTGGAAACTGAGTGGTGTGAGAACGTAGGCGGTGTTAAATTCTTGTGCTGAAGTCGTGTGTAACTAAAGTTTTACTGAAAATGAGATGAGCCGTTTTCACCACCTGATCAGCCCACTTTAACCCTGGGGCAGCTTACTGACGTCTAACTGATACGGAGTAGCTTATTACTACCACTCTTAAACAATCTTGTAATTCAATGGATCCAGTGATGTTCAGAAGAAAATGTACCCAGAACAAAACATATAGGGTCCTATATTTATTTATTTATTTATTACAGAACATGAAGGAGACGGTCTTTTGAAAACCCCATTCAATTTTTCCATTGAAAAATGACATTAGATCCGGAACGTCAAATATTGGTATAAACAACACGGTGCTGACTACAAAATGATGGCTCTACTTCAGTGGTCTATAAGGAAGCTCGGCAGCTCATGATTCCTGAGACCAAAATATTTTAATGATGAAACATTGCTGGTTTTGCTTCACGTATGGAGTGTTAACAGGAGCGTTAGAGAACTAAACAGAAATACTGTATGAAGGTGCACCAAATGTGAGTTTTGCATAATAGGTCTCATAATAGGTCTAATATTTAAAATAATTCATCAATATAATGTGAAATGCGTAACCGCATTTAAGCTCTACACACTGAGTCATGCTTTGCTAAAGCAAACAGTCAGGGAACAGTCAGGGGAAATGGTAAAATCCTTCATGCTTTGCTATTGTATAACTGCTCATCTCTCTCAAAAGGGCTCCATTACATGTGAACAGTAAATAACAGACTCAGTGAGGCAGTTTGATTCTGATCAGGATTGCCCAGCTGAGCTTGTGTTTATCTGTTCGACTTGAGTCCAAATACCCTTGTACAGGTACAACCTGAAATTATATGTACTCTGAGGTAGGGAACGGTAAGATACAAGTACAGACACAAGTGAAGAATGGAGAGAGAGGAGGACTCGGCTAACAATTCTGTCAAATGTCACATCAATTCAAACCTAGAAAAAGGATGGCTTGTGGCATTTAAGCAAGGGGGGTCAGTAGGTTCCTATGAGGGATTTAGACAGGGGTCAATATCTCTTCAACACGATCACTTGAGTTAGTTCTCTTTATCGTTGGTTCAGTTTTTTTTCTTTGCCATGATGTTTGTTCAATGTCTGTTGACTCTAGAATGCAGAAATGAAAAGGTGCTCAAGGTTTAATTTTCTTAGGTATTCTTAGATTTTATTTATGGGATTTTGGAAATAGATTTCAGTATGATCAATGGTTAAACGCAATACCAATAGTTTAAATATTGTTTAACATTGTGTGTGGCATAGCTTTTTTCAACAACAACAAAAAAAATATGGCAGATCACTGGCAAGTTCTTATAAAAGTAAATAAAATATTAATCATTTTTTATTTGTGTCAAAGTGTACAAGTATTATCAATTTGCAAATTCTGGCTTATAGGTGACAATTTAACCATTTACGAGACACGGAGGTAGAGTTATTTAAATTACATGAGGCTTAATACGTGAAAACTGAGGTAATCTGCGTAATCTGTGTCTTAATACTGTGACTTAGCCGAATTATTAGAATCCACTCTATTAGGGAAACTGCCTGTAGACAGCAATGGCAGACTAATATAGCCATGCTGAGTTACTTGCATTAGTGCATGTTAGTAATAATGCTGCTACATTGTACAATAATAACTTTTTATTCCTTCCTCATAGGACATTTATTGACATGATAAAACCTCAGTGTTTACATAGCTGCTATTAGAAGGGATGGCACAGAGTTGTATAGACCACTACCACCATCCTACTCCCTCCTTCCCCCATCAGCCCCCTTATCCCCATCTCGTTAGTGGAGCTGCATGGCAATGATTTCTTCTTACTTTTGTGTGGGCTCTAGTTTAACCCAGCCACTAATGGGCTTTTTTCTGCAGATAAGAAATTACCAGTGCAGGCCACTCTTTTGTCTCTCCGTAGGAGCTCAATAGCCATCGGCGTGGAGAAAGGCCTCGGTTACCAGAGAAACGGCGAGTGTGCTCCCCTCGTCTCCATGGTAAACAGCGGAGCATTTTGTCACAGCCTCCTTTTCAGACCCTGAACACGCTTTAGCAGATGCTTTTCAATCAGACCCAATGGATACAAAGACTTTTTACAAGATAATTCATCGAAAACACTCCAGCGTGTGTCCAAAAACTTAAGAACAACTCGTAACCTAAACGCACGTGTTCATACAATGTTTTAAAACTTTGTTAAGAAATCATACGTTCGCAAATAATTTAGTCAATAATTAAAAATGCACACTTACAGATATATTCTTGTCTTGAATTTATGGCAAAACTCAAACCTAAAAGCCATAAAATGTAACATAATTGCATTTTAAATTAAAGTTTGCTTCTTATCAAACATATTCTAGGTTGATCAAACATATTGTAATGTTGCTAAAACCATTAGTCAAAAACTGGATTTAAAAAATATAATTGAATCTATTATATTTTAAATGTTAATTTTAAATACACAAATTATAAATTAATCATTTAATTGACAATAAAATTATTAAATATGTTTAATAAAATGAATTATTACATTGACTTTTTTGTAACAACATTACAGTGGTATTTAATTTTTTGTTAATTACCGTAGACAGGTAAACAGTGATTATGGTATTAATATTATGATTATTAGTATATTATGCTAAAAAAGAGACATCAATTGACATCCAGTGTATAAATCTTTACACACAATGACTTTTTTAAAAAGTTATATTTTAAACTAGTTTTATGAGCAGTTGGAAAATGTCTACATTGAATGTAAAGGTAACAACAACATGTGTAAAGATATTAAATAAACCAATTAATGTTAGATGGAACTACTTCTTTTGTAAGCTGGGTTATAACAATATTGATTATGGTTGGGAAGATGTGAAGCAACATGTCACGATAACAATAAAGCTTCAGCTTTCTCACTGCCTACATTATTAAACAAAACACAACATTAAAATAAACAAATAAACACATTTAACAAGGGTTTTGATCTTAAATGGTTTACAGTACTGTAACACTATATTCTCAAAGCAAGTTAAGCAAGTTAAGAAACATTCTGACATGAGTATCAGTAACAACCTGGCACGTCCAAGTGGTTGGACCTAAATCAGTGCCTTTTAAATTACAATCAATAAGTAAAAGTACTGGATCATCTATCATCAGTTCCTGCTGCTTTAAGACATCCAGCAACAATTTTCAATACTGCTGTTAAAGTAATACAATCATTTCACGTTTTCCATTTGTGCAAAACATTTCTGCTAAAAATGAAATGAAAACTCAGCAACGATCAAAACAGAAAAAATATATAAAAACTTTTTGTCAAATAATTCAGCAGATCCCAGAAACACCATAATCAATATGAATTTAAAATATAAAAGTGGAAACATCATTTATATAGAATCGGGATACCAGGTCATAAAAACTAAGTGTACAAAAAGAGGCCAAATAACAAATCTGGACAGTTTACCCAGACAGCAGAGAGCATTCAGCCACATGAACTCAGAAATGGTTTTCATAAGGAAATGTGAAAATCCTTCCACGGTGCTGTGAATATAGAGACCTACAATACTCTGTTTCGTTTCCATACTTCCAAACAATATTTTGTCATATAATCTGATTACATTTTATCAATGATATGTAATTCGAAAATACAAATGTTACATATGTATAAAAACAAAATTAAAAAGTATACATTTTTTCTACTACATTACAATTACAGATTTTGGTAAAAGCTCTGTTTATGCACTTAGTCATAAAAAAAACTTAGTTTCTTAAATTGTTTAACATGTTATAACTTTTTTATATAAGCTGTCAGTTGTACAATTTGTCAATTTTGTTTACACAGTCCATGCATGACCACTGAAATTTCTATAAAATCATATCCCAATAAGATGTAATACCCTAAATGGGTATAACATTAGGATACACAGGATAAATCTAAGAAAAAATCCTGTACAGTACTGTATCTAATATTAATCTTAAAAATACAACAACCATTAATGTTAGGATGTTCTGGGCTTCGTAAATACTAGCCAGTAACAGCAGCATTTCAGTTGTCAGGTGTTCAGCCACTTTAGATTTGAAAAGAAATGAATGAATAGCTGTGGTGAAGAAAAAGGGGAAAGGCAAACAGCTCTGTTTTTTTGTGACAGAAAACAAGGCTGCTAGTAGCTTCCATTTCACTTCAATCAGGGCGAGGGAAACAGGGAAATTATGCTGCACACAAAGACACTGCCGTTGTAATTTTAGGGATAGACAAACCCTGCAATAAAATTACCCAAATTACCGGCGCGCCTTAAATGCTGCTCATAGTTAATCTCCCAGCGTCAGCAGGGCCACTGTAGGAGCACACACACACACACACACACACACACACACACACACTCTCTCTCTCTCACACACACACACACACACACACACTAGTAATATATTTAAAAAAATGTATAAAATATATTACAGTGTTTATCAAGAGTTCAGTACGTAACACTTACATGTGCTGCTATTAATATGATTTTGTAAAATAATTAATAATTATTAAGAGCTTTTATCTTCTCACAGGTGATAATAACAATGACATGCAACAAACTGGCTGTCAAAATACTGCTGTCCCGCACAACATTCTGGGAAAACTTTTTTTTTCTTAAAAATACAGTAGTTACAATAGTAAATAAACAATCATTGAAATGCATTTAAATGTATTAGGCCAGCAAATGCCATCAAAGAGTTATTTTTTTTCTAACAAAATGTTTGTTAAATCTAATGATGGTATTTCAAAGTTTAGAAAGTTTTGAGTTAAATATAATTAATGTTAAATCACTAAAATGATGAATGTATTTTTTAATTAATCCAATTCCAATTTGCAATTAGAAGTACTTGCTTATTAAAATTAATGTCTGATAAGCAGTTATCCAATCTACCTTCTGCATATACATATAATTTATTCTTTTTTTTACGGTCAAATTAGACAGTGACAACATACATAGACTTGATATTTCAATCAAATATATGCACCAGCCACTGGCGTAATTTACACGGGGGTTAGGGGGGTTATGACCCCCCCAATAATTTGATCCAGTCATTGTAACCCC
>JAOTRQ010000031.1:4025084-4037894 GCA_028565875.1 Hoplisoma paleatum
ATAGAGAGATAGAGAGATAGAGAGAGAGAGAGAGAGAGAGAGAGAGAGAGAGAGAGAGAGAGAGAGAGAGAGAGAGAATATGGTTTGGTAAATGGTATGTAAATGTTTACAGTCCAGTCCCTGTCTGATAAGAATGGTCTGTATGCATTAACTTTGAGTATCATACAAAATAAACGTTTATTGTGTGAAAAAATGTTGATTCCTTCCAGGATGTTGTTGCATTGCTAACCAGAGGGGTCCTCTCCACATGCACACACAAAGGTATTACCGTGGCTTTGTGGTTCAGTATTCACAGATTCACCTAGAGATGGTTTGTTCTGTAGAACAAATGCACTCGTTATTTGAGGAAACCCCACATTTAGTCAGTTGTGAATGTACATGCTGATACTCCAACCCTAGATATGAGTTTAAACATCAAAATAGGTACTTTTAGGGGGTTACAAGTATTCACAGATTTACGCTATTTACCGTAGTAGAAACGTTACATCTTTTGCCTTGTCTAGGACAAGGCCTAAGTCATCGTTATTAATTTATTGAGCATTTTAATGTCATGTTTTAAACCTTGGGTCAAATCCATGGCAGGAAACGGTCGTTCATCACACAAGATTTTAAACGATACACATCAGACATCAAGTCACATCAGACACCGTCTTGGACAATTTGGTTTCTTCAGTTTGCCATACCTGCATGCTTACCCATGGACACGTGGAGAACATGCAAACTCTGCACAGAAAGTCGACCCGGGAATCAAACCTGGGACTTCTTGCTGTGAGTCGACAGTAATAACCACAAAAATGTGCCGCCTGTCTAATCCATTGAATAGTATAAAGTCACCAGCAATGCTTGAGCTGTCTCACCAATTACCAATCTTGTTCTAATCAAAATTACTTCATGTACTCCTGCACTCATGGGATTGGATGCCAAAAACACTTCATTCATGTGTAATCAGGCTTGCTTGTTTTCATTTTTGTGTCTACAGTTGTATTGCCAGAGATTTAAATGGTTAGCATGTGTGGTTTTGGGGATCTGAGGTAGACCGTTAATACACATATAGCTCGTAATATATATATATATATAAGCCTGATATGAGTCTGTTCCCAAAGTGTGATACCGATAACCACTAAGAAGAGGTGCGGTCCAGGGGTCTATATTAGATATCTAGTGAGTGCAAGACGCACAGCAACACCCTAAATGGGGTACACATGGCACGACACTGTGGATAAATGGGTAGCACTGTCGCCTGACAAAAGTCCTGGGTTTGATTCTTGTGTGAGGAGGTCCGGGTTTGAGAGAGATAGATAGAGAGAGGAGACAATATGGACTAAAAATGAATAATAATAGTACATTAGAATTTAAATTGTTAATATTTTTCCAAGCAATGTGTGAATACCTAATTCATATGAGTTCATGGCTGATCTGTTGTACTCTTCATCATGGCACCTGTTAGTGGGGGGATGTATTAGACAGGGAGTAAACCTATTATCTTCATACGTTATGTTAGAAGCAAGAATTTCAGATGGTCATAAGGTTTCAGATCTTTCGATATTCAAAATGTTCTCAGTCTACAGGATCTATAGTGCTTGCATACAAGGACTACCCAATAAGGACGGGGACCCTGTTGAGTCTGGTTCCTCTCAAGGTTTCTTCCTGTAATTTTCAGGGAGTTTTTCCTTGCCACAGTCACCCTCGGCTTGCTCAACAGGGGGTTTCTGTTTGTCCTGTATTTTTTAAAGTTGCTTTGAGACAATGTCTATTGGAAAAAGCGCTATAGAAATAAACTTGACTTGACATCGGGGTTGCCACAGTGGTTTCCAGTTTAAAAGCATTCCAAAATCTTCCAAGAAGAGTGAACCCCTTCCAAATCAATACAGGACAAACAAATAAAGTTTATCATTTCACCTGGGCATAGTGTTTTCCACCAACAACCCAATTTGGTGAATGTTTTACATACCTGAACAGTTTGCTAGTCTATTTTATGGTACAGAGACAAACACACACTGGGGACAATTTCAGTATTGCGATCTGATGTCTTAGGACTGTAGGAAGAAGCCAGAAAATAATTTACAAGCTCCACACAGGAAGCTTTTTTGCTGTGAGACAGCTATACTAACCAATCATGCCACATACAGTGGCTTCTGATAAGAGATTCTTTCAATTTATGTAAACAAAGTTTACAAATGGCACAGTGAGGAATCAACAGGTACATATACATAGACACCAATACTTACATTGCTGGAGACTGTTGCTGTTTTATCCCATAAATAGTGGCTCACGTCTTAGTTCTAGTAAGAGAAAATCTTAATGCTATAAATTACAGCGGCATTTCTGAGAATTTTCTGTTTCCGACTCAAGTTTAACAATTTCCTCCTTCACACACAAGGTCCATTAGAAACTTTTTTGGACGAGAGTTTTAGAAGAACTAGCAGTAGAAGTGAAGTGACTACTTCATCAATGCTCCAGTGCTCTTGTGGCTGAATGGAACAAAATCCACGTAGAAAAGCCGCAATAACCAAAGAGTGGAGCATGGGGTTAGAAAGAAACTCTCAGACTAGAATATAGAATATATTTTATATGTAAAAATGTATGTAGGGATAAAATAATGACTTGGTCCAGAAAACACTAACAAATGTTTTTTATTACGTGTTCTGGTGTTTACCGTCTGCATTCCAGGCAAACAAACAACGCAGAGCATATAAATAAGAATCCAAGCATCAATATAGCCAAGCTACTGGATACAAGATACAACAAAAACGACTGAATGGTTTTTGAAGGACGAGTGAAAGAGAGTGTAGAATTAAAAGGTGTGGTGAGAAGCTGCTGGTAACGATAGTAGCAGGAAGAAAAATCTGCTAGGCGCAAACAATCACCGTGCATGCACTAATGTTAGCATGATTATCAGGCACACAAACACAAACACATCCCCTTGGACTGAGGCATAATGCTGGCATGAAAGTCATCAGGCACATCCTTCTGAAAGCACCCCACCCCACCCCCCGGAGTCGGTTTCATCATTTTAATTAATTTCTAATCAGGCAACAGTAAACTAATCAGTGACTGTGTGAAAACAAGGGTGGAGGTGCTCAGCTGTGAAGACGACACACTTTTGATAGAGTGTTGTGCATTGCTGAGAACAACAACAATCCTGGTAGTTCTATTTATGAGCAAAAAATATTACATGTTTAGCAGTGTAAAATAAATCACTGCCCAATACACAACATTGATATTTGTGAGGCTTTGATAAAGTACTTCTGCACTCATTTTAACCCTATTTAAAAAATATTATTTAAATAAACACATTAAATATTCAATTAAAATGTTGGCATATCATGATCATATCAACAGCACCAGTGATCCGATTTCAGTATGTGGCTAGTTTTTACATTTACATTTTCAGCATTTGGCAGACGCCTTTATCCAAAGAGACTTACAATTACAGTTACACTGTACGATGTAAGCATTTTGGGTTAAGAGCCGTGCTCAAGGGCCCAACAGTGGTGAGGTTTAAATCTGCATCCTTCAGAAACCACTCCGCAGCAATCAGCCTTCATTTAAGTTTTGTTAACATGTCACTTCTTGGTTGGTTTTATATGATGCATACATTCATTCATTATCGTAAGTCGGGCAGCATGATCACCTCACAGCAAGAAGTCCCGGATTCGATTCCAGGTATGCTGGTCTGGGGCTTTCTGTGTGGAATTTGCATGTTCTCACCGTGTCTGCAATGATTCTCTTTATTTCTCAGATGGTAGAAAGACATGCAGTCCAGTCAATTGGAGATACTAAAGTTGTCCTGTGTGTGGTGGTGTATGTTTGTCTCTGTACCCTGCAACAGACTGGCAACCTGTTCAGGTGTTTAGTGTATTTGCCAATTGTGTGTCCCACGGTGACACTACACAGGATTAAGCGGGCGCCAGGCCCGGTTGCACCATCTGTGCGTAAATTGAAATGTAGGCTAATTGTAATACAAGTGTTTATTAAATTTAGATTTACTCATTACTAAATCAAAATAAATTGCACCACACAAACTTGTATATATGTAAGAGATAGTAGCTATTACATATTTACACCTAATACTGAGTAATCCAGAGTAAGCTGTGACTAAATCAGTGGCAACCAAGACAAAAAAAATAACATATTTAAAAACTGACTGCAATAATTCAGTTTTAACAAAAAGTTACAATACTTTTGGAAATGAAACTGTTTATTTAATGAAATGCACTAATGCTGTGTCATATAGAGTTAAATACACATTACAAATGATTCATCATAAATAGAGTATCAAATACAATTCCAGACAATATTGAATCTCCAATTCACAGAAGACTACCCATAAGTGGCAATGCTTCATGTATGACAATTTTTTTTTTGCCAAAAAACTCAATGCAACAAAGTGTACTGAGTCATGTCCATGTATATTATGTATATTTTAAACAGGTAAGACATCAATAAGTAAAAATGTTGAAGGTAAACTTTAAAGGCAACAGAGTGGTGCGCTGACTCAACCTGATTGAATTCTAAATTCAAATATCTTTTGTCTTTTGGAATACTCTCTCTATCACTATGTCTCTCTATCTCTCCCTCTCTTTCACGGTGTGAGCATAAGCGTTTACCAACTCAGAAAATATTTAGACTCCAAATTCCACTGCTGTTTCCTCTTCCCTCTACCTGGCACACAGTAGGGCAAAAAAGAGCACCAAGCTGTAGACAACAATACAGAATATGCAAGAGAGCGCGAGAGAGAGAGAGAGCGAGAGCGAGAGAGAGAGAGAGAGAGAGAGAGAGAGAGAGAGAGAGAGAGAGAGAATCCCCTGGAGCAAAAAAGGGGGGCGAGAACTAGGATTAGGCTTCTCCCTATGGATCATTCACTCTCATCTCTGATGTTGTTCTCTGATATCCAACAGCACACAGGGACGATCTCATTACACGCCAATAAACACTCCAGCACAAAAATACAATGTGTGCCAAAGTCTACACAACAACCTGATTCTCCAAACTTCCCTCAGCGTTACTTGAAATGTAGTGAGAGAAGAAATTATTCATCTTAAATATCTGCTTTTCACTGATTTGGCGTGTTGTTTGGTGGTACTCTCACAAACTGAGGTTAATGAACGCCACTGTACACTACTAACTGTGACTGGTGGTTAGAGAACTGAGATTGTGATTGGAAGGTTGCCAGTTCGATTCCTAGAGCAAACAGGCTCTCTGTTTGCATAAATGTGTGTTTCACTACACAGGATGGGTTAAATGTGGAGGATTAATTCCACTGTGTGTAAAAGCACATTGTGTTCTATTCTATTCTAATAGCCTGTAATGTAACAATTCACCACGGTTCACTTGTTTTGTGATTCAAATCGTATTTCTTGTTTAATGTCTTAAAATTCACTTTCAACAGTGACAGAACTTATTCGGATAATTCAATATTAATCAATTAAAAATACTCAAAAATTATTTATTTTAAAAGAAAATGCCTAAAGGAAATGTTGTCAAGCATTTGATTTGGTTAAACATTATAAATATTAAACATTAAACGTTGAAAAACTTGTTTCCCAAACCCAGCATTGCACTATGGGAACAAAATGTTCTTACATGCTTACTAATAGCAAATTACAAGTTGTAATAGCAAAAGTCTAATTAAGATAGACTTGAACAGGATCTGTGAATACGTATTAACTTCTTATGACAAGGAGTAGAATTCTATTAAAGAAAATGATAAATTAAAGATTAAATCAAAGTATTACACAAATCAAGATTGACTGGCAATGGGTATCCACCAGCATATTTCCTGTCTCAGACAGGGAGGTAATCTAGTGCTCTTTTCACACCGCGACGCCTTAGGTGTGGGGAAAAGGGTGGGGTGGCATCCAGCAAAAGACTTGAACAGGAACAGGTGTAACTCTAGCTGACCGGGCTCCATAAAGCCCATTCTCGGGTAACTGTTGACCTTGTTGACCATGAACTTGAGAGGGATCTCAAATCAGCTTCACATCGCTCTTCAAAAGATAAAAGGGTGATTACAAAAGGATCTGTGACAGGAAGTGATCTAAAATTGTTTGATTTTTGAAATTATAATGTTCTAAATAGCTTACAATTTCTGTCTGAAAACGTCATAAATATCATGTGGCATCCCAGTTTTTTTATTTTTTTTATTTAATTAATTTAATGTTTTATAAAACTATCAAACACTCCGTTCTGCACTAGCACAAACTATCATGTATAACATAAAACAAAGTCCAAGGACTTATTACCCATGGTAATCCAGACTATGTCATCTACTAGGAAATGTTAATTCATTTAGTAAGTCACAAATTTTCTGTTAATATCTCACTTACTCTTTGATATTAACTGGTGAGTGCAGGTAATAAGTAACAAATGACACTTCTTCTAGGAAGGTAATTAATAATGCAATTGGACCAAGTCACTAATGCCTGATGCAACATGATTTACATTTCATCATTTAGCAGATGACTTTATCCAATTTTAAGCAATTGATGGTTAAGGGCCTTGATCAGGAGTCCATCGATGCTAACTTGGGAGTCGAGACTAAAACCGGTGACCTTCAGAACTCTAACCTAGTACCTTAATTATTATGCCATGACGTTACAAACATAATGTTAAAAATCCAGATGAAATTTAGTTGAATTTCAATTAAACTAAATTTAGTTCAGAATTGTTCAATTTCCATTTTTATCGTTCTTTGGAAAAGGTAGAAATTTACTGTTTTAAATATGCTTTTGTACAAATTGAATGTATTACACAATGCTCAAAGAAAGAAATTATTGCTTCTACAAGGTTGTTTGCCCACTAAAAAAAAACAACTAAAAATGTAATTAATAATTTAAATAATAATATTCAGTGAATTAAAATAAGTACTGATCAAAACGTGGATGAACATGGGCTTTAAGATCATGAATAAATAAGCTGAGAATTTCTGTAAATCAAAACATCACTGGACTTTCTTTTTAAGGCCAGGCCATATCGGTGTACATACTTCTGCTCCAGTATGGCACAGTGCCTCAGCGATATCACAGTGGAAGCTCCCAGCCACCTGTCAATCTTTTTCTTCCTCCCTATGGACTAACCACCCATCACAGCTAAATTGCAGTTTTAAAAGATGGGGGAGCTGGAGAGTGTGTGTGAGCGCCAGTGTGTTCGAGGGGCTCGTGGGACAGCGCACAAAAGACTGGAGAGCTGACCAGCGCTCAGGTGAAATTGACTTGGAAATCTTCCATGACTCGTTAGCATAAGAAAAGAGCGTGTGGCTTTAGACAAAGACTCCTTTTCTCATGCAGAAAATCAATCTCTCCTGAGGCCCAGCTATTGTTCCCCACCACAGTACAGGTGTCCCTTCAATGGTCCTTAATCAAAAGTGTCAAAACAAAGTTAGAAGTTATCTCACCGCTGCTGTCTTGGAGTGTGTGCAAGTTTGTGTGTGTGAGTCCACATGCAAATATGAGTAACAGTTTTCATATAAATGAGAGTGGAAACATGAGCTCTAGGAGCACCATAAATGAAAAGGAATCATTTCAAAGACGACCTTAAAAAAGTAATAATGCAACTAACCTTGTTTCAAATAATTCCTCTTAAACTCCCTTCTCAGCAGAACTACGTCTTTAGGTGTTTACCATACACATATACCCATAAGTGTTCTTATACAAAATCCGAACCAAGGTCTTTCAGGAAGCTATGAATTCTTTGTGCTGTTGTGCTAATATTTTTTCCTTTTTTTTCATGGTCATACAAGTGTTGGCTGACAACCTGATGTACTGATTGAAACATGCCAGAGAATTAGCTTCAGTTATTGACTTTTTAAACCGCACATTGTCTGGTAATTCTAAATTACATAATAAATTTCGGTTGGGTCAGGAGCATTGTAATGGCATTTGCTTCAGATATTGGACAACTTATCCAAAAGCTTTGGTTGCTACCAATGCAATTGCACCAATGGGCACTTGAGCAAGTCCTTGAACACATACCTACATGTCTATGTGTCTATGTATGTCCAATGTCTATTTATAAAAGTGTCTACCATATTTTATGCCATAAATGTAAATCTAATCATACATAATCATGTCCATTTATATATAATTCAAACATCAACAAAATTTGTAAAATATTTTTTTTTGTTTAGGTTGTAATCAAATTTTCAAAAATGTTATAATAATACATTTATGTTTAAATATGTGCATGACATTAGGAGAATAGATAAATGACTTGCACAGGATCAGTTCCGATCTCTCTTCTGATGAACTAAAAATTTATAAATGGCAGCTTAATGAAAGAACGATCAGTTACTGGAATTAACCGGAAAAGCAAATAATGAATTGTATTTATTAGTTAGGAAAACAAACAGACTTCAAGATTTATATATTCTAGAAATTTATAAAATATATAAAATGGATTGCACAGGTGGAGATTTGTTCTTTAAGTTCAGATGAGCAGCATTTATGTTATTTTAAGATTTTTGCTGCTTTGTAAAGATTTGAGCCTTGTAATACAAAATATGAACACTGTAATTCTACATTTAAAATTAGGTCTATTCTGACGCCTGTTAAATAGAATTTAACATTTTTAAATTTTGCCAAAGGTCAAATTTTGTTTAAAATTTGTTGAAAGAAATTTTGGTGAAACAGATTTTCACTATATAAGATGTCGTTTGTCGTGAAGATGCGTGTGTCACTCCAATAAAAAAGAATTGGGATCATTAAAACTGAAATTAAATTAAGAGTTATTTCCAGAAATTATAAAGCTATAAAACGACTCCGCTAGAAAAACACAACTCTGACAGCGCTTACAGGTCATCTGCTGCCTTGCCAGGAACAGTAAGTATAGATCAATTCCACAGTATAGTCCTGCAGTTTATATCTGATGTTCCAAATACTACTGTAATGTGTGCACATAGATACGGCCTTTGAAAATGAAACGGTGGGCGGTGGGAGTCACAAGACTCGTGAGACAGCAAACAGATGGATGGATTTTATTCAAACTTGGAGTGGTCAAAGGAACAGTAGAGAAACACAAGGAAATTCACAAAAGATGAATAAGTTAATTTTGCATGTCACCTGAAAGTAGTTCTGCCAACTTTGCTTACATAATATTACAAGAAGAGATAATGGTCTTGCACATGCATGATCCATGAAAGGGTTGAAAAAGTCTAAGACTGTTGTCAACATTAGAAGTGACATTTTAAAAAATGAATTGTAATATTAATTGTACTGATTTTGCACTTAAATGAGGTCAGACACTGACTGGACATTACATCTCTGTGTAAGCAACTAAAGTTCCTTCATACCAGCGTTGTCTTAAAACTATGTTTATTAAAACCATTATATTAGTTATTTTATATACATTAGCAATGGGTACAACATAAATATCTGAACTTAATACTTGGTACATGTGTCCATGATGCAGTTATTGCTTAGCTCATCGATCTAAAATATTGAGCTTTTCCATTTCAGTCCTCAGGTGTTCCTCTCGTCCCCCGGGTCACACACCCAAGATATCATTCCTGCACCCCCCAAGGCAATTCATATGCAAACAGAGGGCTGATTAAATATGGCTTTGCCAGGCAAAGAAATTAAGCCATATCATGTATTCACTATCACACTGCAGAAGCCCAGGGAATGTTAATATTAACCATAACAGAATTGTAATAAATGAATGTAGATACATCTTATGTCGTAGCTCAGATGGGTTTCATCAACAGTACTTTCAAGTGCACCATTTTCTCAAGCTGATTTAAGTATTTTTCTTACAAACAGTTATTGAATTTAAATGAAGCATTGCAGATGTATAAGCATGTACGTGATTAACCGAAATGTAAAGTTTATTGAGAAGTAAGAATAGTAAACACTTCATTTTCAATCTTTGAGCACTAGTTGCATCGTGGCAGGGAAATCTCAGTTCTTTTCTAAATGAATGCTTTTGCGTTTCAGGTGTGAACACAAAACAAATCAAGAGGATCTAAATGAACCAAACATAAAATCTAATGTCAAAAGATGTGATACTAAAGATGTGCAGTGGAGGAATTTCTGGTGCTCTTGAAATTTCTTTAAATACAGTGTTTTTTTCTATCCTTAAAATGTATCACGGTGGTAAAATGTACCATTAGTTATACAGAACCCTGATAAGTTTTGATTTGTCTGTGAACTTTAAAGTGTGTGTTGTTTAGAATGTAAAATATGTTCATAACATGTCATATATGAGAACCCTCTTTTCTTATTTTGATTCAAAGTGTGATGCTTTGCAATGTACATTTTTCTACTACTAACTACAAGTACAAACCCACCCTTCATTACAGAATAATAAAAAAGATAACTTAGAAATGCATAAAAAATTAACACATAGGTTAGTTTTAGTTTGACTGCACAGTCAATCTAAAAGTGCAACAAAGAGTTTTAATAGTGCTGAGAGAGAGAAAGTGCTGTTGTATGGCAACAATCCTACAGCAGGAGCCCAGGTCTGCAATGCTTTTTAAATTAAAGTATTTTTTTAATTATGAATTAATAAATGTGTTTAAAACATTATTTCTAACGTTTCAATTATTATTATTAGTATTATTATTTTCATTATTATTATTAGAGATCTTTATTACATGAACTTTTGGATCAGAGAGCTGTAGTGGTGGCACTCACATTAAATTAAATGCACAAGATGAATCTGATCTCATAAAGAACAGAGGAAAAAAACCACAATGACTATGTCAGCCTGTGATGGTTGAGATGGTCCATACAGCTGACAATGACGGGGGTCTCATGCCAGTCTGAGATCCTTGTACTGTCACTTCCATATGGTCAGACAAAACCAACATACCTCACAGCTCTCGGTTGCTACCGGAGTTTATGGGTCTGAACCCTACTAGACTCTATACATACAATTTTCTTTTACAGTTTAAGGATATGTGTTGGATCAAAATGAACGTTTTGTTCATGAATAAATAGAATAAATGTTGATTTATTCTATTGTAATTTGATTTATTTTGTTGTGATTTTCATAAAACAAGTTTTCATTTTGATCAAACACATACCCTTAAAATTTGGACAACCAGCAACACTAACAAAATTTTTGGTAATTATTAATATTAATAACTAATTAGAATAATTAATAGGATGGTCCTAGGTTAAATTAACCGGTGGAGTGGTCCGGCTTCTGGATGGGTTTTCTCCGGAAGTATCTAGCAAAGACACTGGATTTTCCTCTCAGTATGGAGCCACTAGGATGCATAAACCAGTTCGATGTTGTACCGGTCTCAAGCCTAAACAAAAAGAGTGGGTTGTGTGGGCGAGTTGTAACCATTTGGTCTAGATACAGAAATAGTACTCAAAAAAAACACCGACTTAAGCCTAACCACTGATAGGTTGCTGTTGTTGGGACCTTGAGTAAGGCCCTTAACCTTCATTGTTCATAATGTATTCTGTAAATGTATTGTAAGTTTATATTTGTATATTTATATTTATATAATATCTGCTAAATGCTTTTATTGTTAAATTTTAATGTAAAGTGTTGTTTAAGGAAGTGCATCTGGGGTTAAAAAACAATGCCAAATAAATATGTCCTTTATGTCCTGTATAGATAAAAAGATGTTGATTTGGATTTTAAAGCGAATGAAATTGTTTTGAAATTTTTTCTCATTAATAAAACAGCCAGCTTTTTAATCTATGTTTAACAATTCCCTTTTTCCCTGAGTAGTAACAGGGACACACAATCCCTGATTCACTTAGTGATTAATATGCCATCAGTCAGTCTGCTGTCAAATTCGGAGTCGTAATATCAATAAAGATGCTATACGTTTCCATTGCACTCCAACGTCTGACATAAGGCTCGGGGGGACCGGCTCTTCAGAACAAAAAAAAAGATCAAGGGGCATGACAAAAGCAGAGTCTGATGATAATCCCTCAGGGATAATATACTGGACAAGCCCTAAAGATGAAAAGTGTACTCTAGCTTACAAAGATTTAAAGCCGTCTGTGTACGTCCCTTTTCTAACTGAGCCTGAGAATGACGTTTCTTGATCCTCGTTGACTGACCAGAGTAAAATATACACTCTGTAGGTGTCAGATGTCAGACCTCCACGCTATCAAATCCTGATAGGAATGAACTACAGCCGGCCTCTATTTGAGCCTGTCAGTGATGTACTGATTTCACGAAAAATCAGAATATTAAAGCCAGACTAGGCACCGCTCCAAAAGTGCTGCTTGCTGAGAAGTGGTGATCTTTCTAATGTGGATAATTGTGGCCTGGAGATTAGAGTGGCCACATTTTACACATTAGTCACAATGTGTGTACGCTCTGCATGGACTGTGGCTTTTTTATTACAGGAAATAAGACAGTTGGAAGAGTAGACAGACAGTGAGACAACTTGCTCTGGCAAAGGGGGCTAGACATGCTAAATGGGATAATTACATGTCATTACTGGGCATCTATCTCAGAAGGATATGAATCTTTAAAAAGACATGTAGAGGAAAAGACAGCATGGAAAAGTGCATATATTTGGTGGAGTACACAACACATCTAGATTTGGAATAAATAATTTTTGAAAGATGTGAGAGGCCACACCAGCATTACCTTAATGATTGTGCTAACATGAGACAGTCTCACTCATTTCTTTTTCCAAAAAAGTCATTGTAAAATTTGGAAACATAAAATCAAATCAACATAGATAGAAAACTTAAACCACCAAAGAGGAACTCACTCATACTGCCATAAGGCATATAATAAATTATATTCATCTATGTATTGTATAGGGCTGTCCGCAAATAATCGATTATTCGTTGGTCGACCGAAAAAATTACTAGTCGGACAAATTCTATTGGT
>JAOTRQ010000031.1:4037994-4057513 GCA_028565875.1 Hoplisoma paleatum
AATATGTATCCCGGTCTAAATGGTATTTTTAGTCGATTATTAGTCGATTAGTTGAAAGAAATGACGACCTCTGGTCGACCAGCAAAATCCTTGGTTGTGGACAGCCCTAGTATTGTATGTGGTGTGTGATGATGTATGTCATCCATCTATATAGCTAGAGAATTGTGATAGAATTTGTGTACTGGCTGAAGAGTACAACTAGAATTCACAACCCCCACTGCAACCCTTTTCTCACTTGAAATGTGTTTCACAGTATAAAAGACACAAGCTTTTAACATCTCATGAGGGGTCTGCACCAGAGTGAAACTAGTGTCTCTGCTGACGTTAGGGAATAATGGGATTCTTAATTCTAATGGTCTGGTCTGGCTATTATTGTGTAATACATTTTTGCTACCACAACAGCCAAATGTATCGATGTTATGATCCATCCTTTGGGAGAAGCCATGCCCTGGTGTTTACAGAACTGGGCTTATTATCAAAAGGTTGCTGGTTTGATTCCTAGCGCTGACAGATGATGTGCCCCTGAGCAAGGCGCCTAACCACTAAGTGCTCCCCGGGCAGCGTGGTTTGGGCTGCCTACCACTCTAAAAACAGTGCAGTTCCACTTTGTGTTAAATTCTTCATCAACTTCTTCAATTCCTTATTTTTACAATGTGAGTTTATTTTAAATTTTTCATTTCTGTTTTGACATAATATAGTAAATACAGTATACGAATATCAAATATAGTACATTTAAAAGGTGCTCTAGCTACAACAAATTAATGGTATAACTGTACATTGGGTTAAAAGTTTTGATTTTAGAAATTTGATGTGTTGTCAAGTCAACTGTAATTCATGTACATGATGTGATGATAAAGCATTTATCATTAAAAAGCATTTGTATCATTACAACACACACAATATGTTTTAGAAATCAGCTAAAACACAGAAGAAAGTGTTTCAGCTGTTTTTTTTTGTTGTTCCTGTAACCACATATCGGGTTGTGCAACACAACAATAATTGCTCTTCTAATTTGTTTATCTGTCACTGCTACAATCTCAAGCTTGGGATTGTAAATCTCAGCATTTGCACTCAACCCGGCAGGGTGTCCAACAAACATATTTAGCAATGTCTGGGGGGTGATGAGGAGGTCTGAGGAACGTGTGAATGTGGGGTGATTCACAGAATAACATGGCATCACCTGATACAGCTCTCATTACCAGGTGAAAAAAGGCAGTGTGTAACTGTCAGAAGGAGTGTTTGATATCTGTAGCTCCCCTCTGGGGTGTAAAAAGCAAAGTAAATTGCAAATGGGTATTGGGAATGACTGGATTGAGAGAAAAGGCAAAAAATGTTGAGTGTTAGAGGCACTGTTTTATAACATGATTCATAAGGATACAGCTCAGCGAAGAACCGAGATAAAGACGTGTGTTGTTGTAATATAAGTAATTTAATGTGGCAAAAGAAATAGAAGCAACAGAAAGAAACGGAGGCCAAAACAAACAAAAATATTGTTATATTTTAAAGGACGTTTATGATGTATGGACAATTTGCTAGCTGTGTTGCTCTGGTGAAAGTCTCCATGTCTTCTTGAACCACTTTTTCTCAGTACATTTAAATACGTTTTAATTCCATACTTCTACTTTTTACAGAACAAAGTGGCACATTACTTCATTAAAACAATGTACTTTACCACCCTAATTCACAGGGAAATGACAGAAAAATAAAATAATTATATTAATAATCCTTCCTGATTTTATTTCATCTTATTATAAACCAACATTGAAAAACTGCTGAATTGTAAAGACATTTAAAATATAAAGACTTGATCTAACTAAAGAACAGAACGTATCTTAATTGGCTGCAATTTTGTCTAATGCTGAACATGTTTTGGGACCGTTACGTGCCATCAAGGTCAAAGGACAGACTGTGTGTTCTCTCTTACATACTCAGGATATAAATACTTACATAAATCATGACTTGTGGATTTACATTATATGGCCAGTGATGATACTATACAACCTGTGTTCGGAACTCATATGTCAGTCGTTTACTGTGTTTATGCTTCTAACTGCAAAATTTATTCTTAACTTTAATTTAACTTTCTGCCCTAGTCATTTCTTTCAAACTTATTAAACACAACAGAAGCCTAATAAATTTTATTGTTGTGCCTTTTACCAAGCATCTACAGGTCCAGTCTACAACTTGATGGAAGGAAACTCTAGAGTCTTATATCAGTGCCAGCTCAAAGTTAGTAAACCCTTATTGTTAAACTTTACTTTAATCTTTAATTGTTCGACGAAGCTGTAAAATAAAATGAACTAAGGAGAAATGAGACAAAAGTCTTAAAGGCTGTTTGCTTGTTTTGATTATTTCCATGTCATAATGACATCTGAAATGACAACTTCATGGGTTGACGGAGTTAGACAGGCAGCTCTGACAGTGCTACAACTTTTAACAGATGTCGCCTTCCACAGTCCTTTGAATCCAATGTGACTGACAGGCAACAAGTAGCACTGTGTTGTTCCATTCACTGAATTCACAATGGAACAGGAACAATGCAGTAAAACGGTTAGCCAAAAAATGGTTTTTCTGGAGGGGGGACTTGGGGTAGTAATCAAGGTAGCAAGTAAGACAAAGCAACGGCACATTTCAACAACTCTACTGTAAGTGTTTATTATCTATCCAGATGTACAGGACGGAACCATTCGATAAAATGTTCTTACACCTAAAAGAGCTTAGAGACTCTATGAACCCTGCATGACCTGTAGTTTGTGAGTCTGAACAGCACCAACATCGCTCAAATGAGCAGTACCTCAAGGTGAAAAAAAAAACTCCTCGTGAGACTTGTGATGGGAAGAGAGATACAGTGTCCTATTGTAAAACAAGGAGACAAAGCCTGAAAGTAAGAGACCGAGACAGAAAAGGAGAGGATAGTTTAGTCGACTCTGTGTCAGGGGACAGCGTCATCTTTCACACGGCGCACATACAGGGCTGGCCGAAAACATCGGTCTGCCAACAAACGGAGTAAAAAATATAGAATGAGCCAAGAGGCGGAATACCGAACTGTTAAGACAGGCTGTTACTAGCAGCCTTTAGGAAAAGGGTTAAAAAAAGAATGACAGGGATCACTAAAGAGTGGGTGTAGGTACAGAGGACATGGAGGCAAAGACAATTAACTTCAGATAAGAACAGGCAGGTGTATGTGGCGGGGGGGTAAGGGCGGGGGAGACAGAGCTCGATAAGAAGGTGAATTCAGTGATGGAAAAGAGAGATGGATAAAAGACAGAGGGGTGGGATCAAGAGATGGGGCTGATTTAAATAAAGATGGCCATGACTGTAAATGAGAGCCTCCTCTTGGGATTCTAACTAATTAAAGCGTCCTCTCTCAGAGAGACAGAGATCACATTGACAGGCAGCTGTTGGTAAATGCTTAGTGTCAGAGGAAACATCCCACAATGCATTGCTTCCTGAGGGGCTCCGATCAGACCACTAATTACAGTCTGGCCCTGTCAATGTCATTCAGATGCTGTCAAAAACACTAACATGGCATCCAAAATGCACACGAGCGAGTACACATATTCACAAGAACATACTCACTCTCTCTCTCTCTCTCACACACACACACACACACACACACACACACACTCTGGATACAACACACACAGTGTGTACACAATCCTTGCTCTGTTTCATCTTATTTTGCTGACCTTTGCATGAAGGGAGTTCAAAAGGACCAACATACAATCTAGCCCAATCTAGCAGTGTTGTGCCAAGGGGGCAATTGGATCACCTCTGTGCTGACCCAACCACAAGTGACGCCCTGCCCTCTGTGCCCTCTGGTGTTGGGGTGAGCATTCAGAATGTTCAATCCTGACCCCGTTATCACCCCACTCTTTTCGGCTGGTGCCGTCTGTCTCTGTCTTTGTCTCACAAAAAATCAAAACATCATATAAATATAATAGTCTGTTTACTTAATAATATGGACAACCAGAGCAGCTGGTCCACCATTTGTATGTTGGTAAGGTATGAGCAAAAACACCAGAGTACCCGGCGTAAACCCAGTAGAGACCATGTGACCCATTGTTATGTCCATAATTCAACTCATTGATGACAATGAACTTATAATTTGTATTTATTATTAAAAATCATATCAGTAGATATTTGTGAGCTCTGACTGATGTACCGCAAATGCAAATTACAGATACCTGCACTAATACACAACCCTGCCCAATTCTGTAGCGTGAGCGTCCATCTCCCCCTGATACGCTGTATTACTTGGCTGTAACCTTTCCATGAAACACTGCATTGAGCGTGAGTGTCCACCCCATTTACAAGACTGCCTTGTTGATTCACTATCACAATGTTTTCCAAATCTGCAAAAAGTCAAAGGCTTGATAGAAACAGTTTTGTAGTTCTGTTTGTAATAATGAAAAACATTTTAGATAGCAGGTAGCAGGGTGGCCCAGGGGTGGAACTCAGTGGTGGTCATGGTTGGTTAGCTGTTTAATGATACTAGCTGACAAGGACTGAAAAGTTAATGTAATGTAAAGAAAGAAAATAGAAAATGGAATGTATTATTGTTATTATTATATTTTACCAATAATTATTATTTGACTTAGAAGTGTTATTATTGTTGTTTATTATTGTTGAATTCAGGCTGACATTCTAAGGTACTTTAAAAGCAGTTATTTGTTTTAAAGCACCAGTAATAACACTTTGTATTTTTTTAAATATGCATTCACACATATTAAGACATATATGTAATGCACAAGGAAACAGGTCAGCTATTTTAAAAGCAACCATGCTGAGCCAGTCACACACTTATCATCAGTCATACAGTGGCACTCCACTCATAACCATCAACTGTGCATGTGAGCTGCATGCAACACTAAGTCTTATACGTTAATATTGAATAGGACTGAACAAAAGACTATTCGTGGGTCAATACAATGTTTCCTTTACTATACAATATAGTCAACAAACCTGGGTAAAAACAGCATGAGATTAAAAGAGCCACCTGGAAGAAACATCTTATATTCATTTGAACGGCTTTGAATGCAAGCTTTTGAAAAACACGGATCCTTTATAAAAAGCCCACCTAAAAATAATTCCATTTTAAAAACAATTACAGCTCTGAATCCTTGTCCTGTGGCTGAGGTCATGGATGCTGTTCACCTCTCCATGGTTACTGTCCGGCTATGCGCTAAGGTAATTATGGGCCGTTTTAGGCAAGACCCCTGTATTTGTATAGCACGCCTCAGTCTCAGCATCTGCATGCTACCATGGCTACCCCTGCCGTTTTGTCTTACCATGACCTGCATAATGAGTGTCACATTAGCAACACAACAAATCAAAACGCACAGCTGTCGGCCATATCGTGTCATCTGATTTTAATTAATATGATAAGTAACGCTTATTAGATGAGGATCCTTCTCTATCACTTTTCAATTTGCAAAAATTTAGCCGGCGATTAAAAAAGGGGGGGGGGTGCGTGAATAAGGATGAATATGAACTGATGTTTCATGCCATCCATTAAGCTTTATACACACACCAACATTAGCTTACATTCAGAACTTTTAATCAAGTGAATCTTTCCGTTTCCTGTAAAAAGGAATTTTCATGGAGCAGGAAAAGTTGCTGCTACTAATCGCAGCTCATTTTTTTTGGATGACATCCTGACATCTTTGAAGCAACGGAAATGCAATCATTGGCCCGTTTCACCTCCATAGTACCACCCAAACCTTGCCCCTTTCCAGGGGAGCAGAGTGTGAACCCCTGCTGACTGGATCCTATGAGCTTATGAGACTCTGTGATTAAGCTAACACTGCTAATCAATGAAACATTCAGTCAGCTTCCTGTACCACTGCTCATTCCCTGCTAGCTCTTAATTGGCCTATTCTGTGATAAATAAGATGACTTCACATTGCACTTCAGCAATTGCCAAAATCGTTCATATTACACATACAAGAAACATGCAAACAGATGTGTTTCCCAAATTAAAAACGCACATGCATACACAGCAACACACATAATCAGTCACACACATCCACACAAAATCAGAAAGCTAACGGACCTAATTTAAAAACAAAATAGACTTTAAATTTTAAAATAGTACCAACATGTTTGGTTGATAATTAGATCAGTTTATATAATTAGGTCAGTTTTAAGCCCTTTAAGCTAATCAGAAACGTGTCTCTTTCTGCCTTGGTTATAGCAAAGGTGTTGCTGAATGTAGAAAACAATACACTCAGATACTACACTACATTAGGGTGCAGTGGGTTTTTTTCAGCTTCACAGAATTCAGTACTGACAGTCCGAACACACACCAAGAAAACCCAATGGTCGAAAAAGTCACTTAGATTACAAAAAGAAAACTTGAGAGGAAACAGGATCCATCTTCCATGGGTGGCCTGAAGATGAGTTTACCAACAGCCCACATTTCTACCTTCCAACATATTTCCCAGTTCTTTTTCACATTGTAGTAGAAAGTGTACAATTGTATACCTAATCGTAGTGTACATTTGTTGCGGAGTCATTGGGGATAGACATTTAATTTCCCCACGTTTACGCCAGGATGAGCATCATAGCCGATTGATGGCAGATCAAAAGTGGATTCTTTTCTTTTCAGCTCATCTGTATTGCCATAACCAGTGTTGTGCCAGTTCACATTCATTTTTGTTTCATTAAAAAAAGCTCTAAAAAGGAGCTAAAAAAAGATTTCACGTTCATCACACGTTCACATTTTCCCCCTCAAAAAACAGCCTGCTTTTCTCGCTATCACCAGCACAAAATCATTGGTACTCCCCAAATAAATATATTATCATAGACAGCACTAAAAATGCTTATAAACCATATAATGCTTATAAGAACATGTATTCAGGCAACAGGGAACAAGTTATTTATTCCATTACCAAAATATTAAAATGTATTATTTTCAGCAATATATTTAATTTTAACTTAGTTTGTTTCCAAGTTATCTTATAAATCACAAAATAATGCTGATGTTTTTTTATCAAATATAATGAGTAATAAAATTTTGGATTATTACCAGGCTCTTTTTAAATATTTAAATCAAACAAACCAGCAGAATCTGTGTTTAGCTGATGTCATGTGACATAGTGAAGACGTAAACGATGTTCAGTCGCTTGAGAATTCCATCCATTCTCCGTTCACAATACATATGAGCATGTTGATGCACAACACCGGCCGTAACACATAAATGTTTTGTTGGAGATCCTTTTTTCATTGCAGATTCATAGGTGAAATTTACTACATGCTACAGCAAATCTCTGATTTGCATGACCTAGACTAAAAAAACATATGTACACACAATTGTTTGCATTAGAATTTGTTGCATGACTTCATGACACTTTTTTGATTGTTTTATATTGTTTTGATTTAATCAGGGTTGCATATGGTGAAAGAAAAGTATATGACGGCTATGCGTCTTAGTAAAAATATAGAATATAGTTTTTATTTCCAACTTCATGCGTTGTACTAAAGAACTCGCTGGGCAGAATTCCAGTCACATTTCACCTTTGAACCAGACATGCCCGCTGTAGGAACTACACTGCTATGATTTCTCCAGTCTGGTTTACTCATTTGGTGTTTCCCCCAGTAGTTAACCAGACTTTGTATAAACAAAAAGGTACCAAAACAACTAAATTCTAAAAAACGCATTGGCAATGTCCTGGTGAAAAAGACGACACATGAGTGAGTGTCATTCAATAGAAGAGACCAACACTTCTATCAAAACAGATGCCATTACCAGCCTCTCCATGTAGCACTACTGACTTGGAGCATCCTCACTGACAGGTTTGTGTGTGTGCGTGTCCTCTCTGACAGGTAGAGTGATAGTGGCACACACCTCCAATCCCTCTGTCAACAACACTCAGCACTCAAGAGCACACTAAAACACCGCTGCAGATAAAGCACATAAATGTTAGTGTTGTGTAGTGTGCGTGTGTGTTTATACATGTGTGGGAGCTTAAATTGGTTTGTGCGCAAAAGTGTGATGTGAACCTCCAAAACACATTCACAAAAATACAGTTTATTTTATTCCAGACAAGCTTGACGCCATTTTAGTTTCAGCAATTTCATGCAGACATTAAATGAGAACCATAATGTAACAAAAGTAATAGGGAATTTATTGCCAATAGAAATATTTGCCAGTATTAACAAATGTTTATAAAGTGAAACTCGTTTGGCAACACACTCACACATATATGCTCACTGCTTACAAAGCCAGATTCGTACCATGGGCTGGCAAGATAGATTTTCAAAGCAATATTCTTACTAGACAAAAAAATCAAATACTATAATAACTCAAAACGAAGAGAATTCAAATTATATTATTATTATTAAGCATTATTGCACATTTTGGATACATACATTTACACACACACACACACACACACACACACACACACTCAGGAATCCCACATAAACACATGTAGAACATGAAGAGGTGACAGTGCTACCCACCGAGCTTTCCCACGGGCTTTCTGTGTGGAGTTTGCATGTTATCCCTGTATCTACATGGGTTTCTTCTAGGTGCTCTGATTTTCTCCCACAGTCCAAAAACAAGCCACTAGGTTAATCAGCAGAATTGCCCCTTAAGCACATAACTCCATAGTGTTGTGGCAACCTACTCTGAAAATAAACTAAATATAAATACATTACAAAAAAATATTACAAGCAAACCCGGTGAATTAATAACGGTCTACAGAGCGCCAAGAGATGGACAGAAGTGGAAAAAACTTATATACAAAGAGGGACTGCAAAGAAAATGGATACAGTGCAAAAAAAACACTTCAGAGAGTAGAAAATTACTCTACGCCTTGTTAGACTGTAGGTCTGTTAGATTTTATAAATAATAAGGGTTGATTTAGAACACAAAAGTTGTAAAGCTATATTATTATATTATATTAAATCTTTAATTACAAAATGACAAAATAAAATACAATTTTAATCAAGCTTGGCCTATCTGAATCCCGATTAATATACATTATCCTTTCCTTTTTATAACATTTATTGACCTTGTGACAATCAATGTTTAGTTCAGAGCTTTGAGATGTGTTTAATGAGTAAAGCTTTTGAAAAGAAAAGAGTTTCAGTAGATTAGAGTTCATGCGTTTTTATGATATTGCAACATTTAAAACTTACCAAAAAAGAATTGAAAATATATTAAAAGCAATGCATTTAAACTTTTAGCTTTTGGGCTCTGATATAATTCTAGAATTGAAGTTGTTTCCTTTATTGTCAAATATAAACAACATTTATAAGTCATGGCATGTTTAAAAAGTCCTGGCAAATCACAATTTAGCCATTATATAAAATTTTCAGGCCAAGGGTGAAGGGTCTTTCTAATAGTCGCAACAATGGCAGATTGGCAGCACCAGGATTAACCAAAAAGTCCTGAAAGTACCAAACAGTCGAACAGTACCACTGTTCGACTTGGAACTTGGTTGAAGTAAATGTTATTGACAATTGAAAGTAAATAGACGACTTACTATCAGTTCATAATGCTTTTACAGTGGTCATATCTGGGGGTGCTTGAATAATTGTCAAATATATGGAATTACACTAATTAAATTTAAATTCTTCTTATTCTATGTTTTACATGCACACACCCTAACACACATACACACACATAGATCGCTAGGTTTTTATCACTAATCACTAGCATTAGCTAAAACAAAGGAGGTTAATGGTCCGTGTGGCCTTGCAGCACATGAAGAATCTAGATAAGAGCCGAGGCTCTGTATCATGGACCTGAATGGAGCCATTACTCTTGCCTCCTGTGTAAGAGAACAGAAGCGAACAGCGAAGGCACAATCAATGAGAAAGAGAGGCACTTTCTTAGTTAAAGCTGCAAAACTTATAGTATAGTCGAAGGCACAAAGAGTGGGGGTCTCACTCTGAAGCACAACCTTTTGTGTCCCTGTCACCTTCTGCTTTGATGTATAATGGCCTATTACAAAAATGTGTGGCCCAGGCCTATTCAATTAGCTTATCAAATTCTTAATAGCCAGATCATGAATGGGTTATCACAGATGGAGATAAAACAAATTTATAACCCTAATAATGATTCCCTACAAAAGAATTTGTGCTGAATGCCACCGTTTCATTAGCGTGTGCTCAACAAAACATTTGCCAAATCCAAATGGTCAAAAGAACTAGTTTGAATACAAACTATCCCTGAAATAGTGATTATAATCAGCAAGACAGTGGTACTCTGCAAATAATTAATATACAACTGATGATGATGATGATGATGATGATGATGATGATGATGATGATGATGATGATGATGATGATGATGATGATGATGATGATTATGACCAATAATGTAATTAGTCGTTCTATATTCAAAGACTCGATATTTTTCGGTTTGGCTGTTCCCTTTGCACAAAATGTTGAAAAGTATCTTTGACAATCTGTCACTAGTACATACAAAATATCACTTTTAAGACTTAATTAAAATAAAGTAATTAGTGTTTTATTTTATTCTTGATGCTATCACTGCAGTTGAGATCAGGGTTCTATATACAAGCCCCTAGAGTTCCTTCACACCAAACCAATAGTAACTGGGCATAGTAAAAAAAAAAAAAGCATTGTTCCCCAAAATACATCTAGTTTTATGTTGAACATACATTTAAATAAAACCTGTACTTAACAGTTTTAATAACTATTTACTAGCTTAATGTCAGATCGCCACACTTGGGTCCTTAAACAAGGCCCTTAACTTTCTTTTGCTTATATTAGATGATATAAATAGTCATAACTGAAAGTCTGTTTGAATAAAAACATCCTCTAAAATTACTGAGAGCACATATGCAATCCCTGAACACAAATGAATTCTGGCATGTAACGATAAATAGAATGAAGGCTTTGATTCAAATTCAGGACACAGAAAAGGATGTCTAAATTTAAAATGACAAATAGACTGTGACGACTAGAAAATAGCAGGCGATTTCCTTTTCACTAAAGCAGCCGATACAACGTCCAAAGGATCGATACAAATGCACTGTGAGACTCTGACCATTACTCTGATTGAATCTTCGCTGTGATCCTCCTGTATGGCAGAGGCTCAGGTACAGCACTCCACTCTGTGGGCTCTGCAGATGAATTAATAGAGTCTTTAAGATGAAGCTGATGGCCTGCCATCTCATTCATAGAGAGGCTGTCATTAGTAATGCGTATCACTTATAAAAGAGCTCTGGATAAGTAAATGAAGAAGCAAACAATCAGGTTTAAAAATAAGCGCAAAAGAGACGGCCTACGAAAACAGCATGAAACCATGTGTGTGCCTAAGCCGGCTAGTCCACCTAGAAATGAATACAGAAAAGTGCATGCCAGAGAAAATAAACTGTCAGACTGTCATATTGCTTACCCAAAGGTGACATCTGGAAACCAATGAGCCAAACACTCAATGGATGAGCCCGAGCAAGGGAGATGTCATTATGAATACAGTTAGATTCAATATAAAAAAGGCTTACTGCCATCTTGCTCGAGGTGAGATAAAGGCTGTGTTGTGTTCTGCTGAGAAAAATCTAACACCAGTTATTATGTATTAGCCGAAGTGCAGGTGTGTAAACTATATAAGCAAAGGTATAAGGACAGCTGATATTGCAAAATATCCTTTTTACCTCTGCATCATGTTTTACACAATTTACAGGACATGTAATTACTGTTTACACAAGAATTATCAGTTCAAGTCTATTAAAGTTAAACACGGTCATGAACAACTGTGAGGTGACTGTGGTTCCCACCAAGTCACTGTGCCACCCAATTTTGAACTGCCTGATTGTTATTGCTTAATAGGATTAAATTACATCATTACAAGGGTGGATCATATGTTTTTGGTTACATGTTTTATTTATACTAAAATTGCAGTAAGTGATTTCCAGTTATAGGCAACTTTATACTTATATATTCTTTTTCATTCGTTTATTTTCAAAAATGATTTTCTATGCTGCCACAAAGTATGTATATCAATTTAAACTGGGCACCAGTTCATTACAGGGCTCAACACAATACACTGAAGACTTACTTGCTTACACCTAGGGGCAATTCACAGTAACAAATCCACCCTCATCACGTTATAGAAGGCAGGCTGAAACCAAAGTACACAGATAGAACACGTAGCAGTCACATGGCATTTTAATTCCACAGACACAGTAACCAGAAGCGAAATTTAAACTTAAATTTGAAAGATGTATCCAAATGTATTTCTAAAAGCAAAAACTATTTTTTATTGCAACGTATACAGTGTTACATCTTAAACTAACATCTTAATTAAAGTGCTTCACTGTTGCAAAAAATCTGCTTTAACTGACAATGGCCAATAAAAGAAGTAAAATACCGGTCAGACATGATCATGGCCACTTCACAGTTAAGAATACTGTTGCTAGTTTTCAACAGGGTCGAAGTAGTTGTAAAAAGTCAACAAAATACATGCCAGAAAAATAAACTACTATGAACTCTGTATTGCCAACTGCAACCTACCTGGAGTGTCCAGAAGCACCAAGACGCCAAGTGCTAAAAGGTATAACCAAATAAAGATTAAAACCACTAAATAAGATTTAAGCAGTAAGCACAACTTAAGCATTCAAACATCAAGACTGTGCGATAAAGTCTTTTGATAAACCAGATGAATAAGCTCATGGCTGGATCACTAATGGACACGAGGCATAACTTTGAGACGAGCCCTAGAAAATATGTGCTAGTATGTTCTCCTTTTATTAAAACTAGAGCTAGGTAAACCTTTTGGTGTTGAAGATGGACCGAAAATTCAATCCTAATTCTATTGTCAGTTACTGGAAGATACAAAGACAGTGGTACAGAGAAAAAGACAGCAGAATTCAAGAGGTCATTTTTATGCTGACCGATGCTCAATCCCATTGCTGGTCAGCAAGGGCCCTAAAAATTACAAATTGATAATCTGGATCTGAATCTCTTAAAATTGTATTAAATCTAAGACCATTAAAATCTATATTAAAGATGTATGAGATTTGCAATGAAACGTTAAACAGCGTTCAAGAGGACGTGGTTGTTGCGTGAGTGAAAGTTGATTGTGAGCAAATCGAAAAATAATTGATAGAGAGATCGTTGAAAAAAATGTGGACGTTTCATAACGATAGAATCCTCCAGGACAAAAGTCACTTCTTTGAATCCATTTGTGAATTGAAGTGACCTAAAATTGTGCACAAAGGGTATAAGTCAGGGAGAAGTTACTTCAGCTACTTTTATTATATTATTTATGGGTTTAACTATGTGACCAGGCTAACTACTTATTACATTACTGCAGTCCTACTGCAGAATACCAGAATAGAACAGATAAATGCATTAAGATCGCCATCTACAGGACAGATATCAAAGAGCATTTTATCAATTAATGAGATGACTGACCTTGCAGCTGCAATGATAAACAATCTTGGAGTTGCAGCTACTACATAGTTGCACACATTAGTAGCACAATTATTGACTTTGGTTATGTTGCAATGTACAGTTTGTTAGAGACAATATGCTTCATCCAAAGGGACTAATGTTGTGCACCTAGTGACGTGTTGGTGTCCTGGTACGAGTGACATACCTACTTTAAAATACAACTATCCCTAACCCTAGATGAGTGTTATAATCCAATAAATTAACAAAAAAAATTGACGCTTTAAATTATAAATGTTTTAGGGTTCATTTAATTAATTACACAAAAATTAATATGGCTAATAAACTCTTCCAATGTGAAAAGCTGAATTTCGTTTTCTGTACGAAGCAGGAAAAAATGTGGATTTGGGTCGATGCTCTTTTTGTCCTCTTGGGGGCGGCATGATACCTGACAACCATCAATCCGGTCACAAACGCCAAGGCATCAGTGCGCGACTGAGGAGTTGACTTTATATTCTTTCTCTATATTCATTAAGTGGTATATTGAGTCAGACTACAGATAAATTGTGTAACAAATTTTAAGCATTTACAAGCATTTTACCAGAAATTCAAGGATTTTTTCCAACCTTGAAAGCACAAAATTAAAATTCAAGTTTTTTCAATGATTTCAATCGCGTATAAACCCAGCAGAGTATTCAAGTCCAAGACCACAAGTGGTAACGGTGACAGAGAGTTATTGGAGTGATAATAAAATATAATGTCTAGTCAATACGTCTTCTACTAATATTTTAATTATTTTTAAACAATCTTACTTCTCATTCGTCCAAGCCGCTGCCTGTTACTTCTGCTGAGCTCAAGACTAAGGTGATTGTTTTGTCCAGTACAACACCGCCCTCTGCTGCCCATTATATAATACTACAACGAATTTCCCACAAACGCTGTACAATATCTGTGTACAATAAACACTATAGAATAGATATTAACATTTCACCTGAGTTTCTTGTGGATAGCCTAGATAACCTGTTATGCTGCACCAAAACTCCTTATTGGGATTTTATTATTAATTTGATATCATTGTTTATTATTTGTTTATTATTATTATTTGTTTTACACTTCTAGGTAGCACCTATGAAAAGAAATGATCAGTCGTTTCATAAGTCATATCATTCATTACACAAGTCTCATCAAACTAGACAATTTCATCACCTGAGTACCTTTGGAGTACCTATCTACAACTGGACTGCATAAAGTAAACAATGAAACGGACAACCAAACAACAAGCCTGATCAAACTTAATTAACCACTATCTTATAGCTTTAATCTAATTACTTGAAGTGGAACAGATATGCAGTAGATCAAAATATTTTGCTTCAGCAAGTCATTCCTATGGTTATGTTGTCCTATGGTTCTCATTCCTATGGCTATGTTATGTGTTATGTGCAACAACTGCTGTTTACTGTGACTTAAGATTATAGCAAAATGAGGAAATGCAATTGAAATTGGTTTGCCAAGCACGCCTTTGTTGCTATAGTTACACTGCAACATCACATTCATCTAGAAATGATTTTACCATTTATTTTTTTTTCATTTATTTCATTTACAGTCATGTACATAAACAGACGTGATGAATAGACCTTACAGATCTAATAAAGACACAGCATATGTGACAGGGTATTTTAGCATTTATATCTCTTATCTCTAAATTGTTCTAAATTTAAGGTTAAAATTCAGCCCAGAAAGCAGACAAAGCTTTCTTTTATCAATAATTGACTGTAATTGTTAGCCAGATTGTCTTACAGTAAGAAGAGTCTGGGTTCAACTCCGTACTGTATGTCATGTGCACGTTCTACTGTCCTTGTATCTGAGTGAATTTCCTCTGGGTACATCACCCTCCTTACAAGACAGAAGTGTGTGTGTGTGTGTGTGTGTGTGTGTGTGTGTGTGTGTGTGTGTGTGTGTGTGTGTGTGTGTGTGTGTGTGTGCATGCGTGTGTCCTATCTTTCAAACAATAACCCACAGCAACAATGAACAAGATAATACAGCAGTTCAACAGACAATGAATGAATTAATAATGCACTGACATTGAAGTGTATTTTCTGGTGTTGGGCAGATATGTAAATACACTAGAGAGGCACAAATTAAGTCCTTTTTTAGATTTAGTCATAACCTGTTGACTATCAAAATCAAACCGGCAACCTTCTGATCACATGCCCAGTTCTCTAAATTCTACCCCACAATTACTCCAAAGGACGAATGGTGTAGGCCTACATGAAATGACAAATGTACACTTTATTTAACGTTTAAAATATTAAATGAACCATCATTCTTTATTTGGATTTTAACGCCATGTTGTTTACGCTTCAGCTAAATTAAGGAAAGGAAATGAATATTTATCTCAAACACATGTTTTTAATTTTTATATCAAATTAATCTGACATGTCTTTGTACTGTAAGGGGAAAGTGAAGCACCCGGAACAGGTAAACATACAACTTCTACACAGAAAAAACCTAGACCACCCCACCTGGGTATCGAATCCATGACCTTTTTGCTGTGAGGTGCCATTGCAACCCACTAAGCCATTGTGCAACCCTGTAGCACTCCAGAAAAAGCTGTGCCTTGAATGCCACTGTTAATTAAGTAGATACTGGTTTTGGGAGGTGGGACTGATGCCGGAAGTATGGTGCATTTCTTTAACAAGAAGCATAATCAAACATCAAAACATCTTGTATATTCTGAAATATTCACAATTATATATGTAATATATGTTGTATGTCAATGACTTACACTTGTTATTCATTGTGTGTTCCTGTAGAAGCATTGACATATTAATTTGTTTAAAATGTTTTGTGAGGAAAATAAGTTCATGCAACACCACAATGTTTTAAGAGATGATATCAGCCTAGGTTGATACAAGATGAACCACACTCACTTACATGTCCATATCTGCACAAGTCTTCTGTATAAAACTAAATGTCTCAAGTTCCACATGATGTGTAATAATTCCTTAAGTGAAGTGTGTATTCCAGCTTGACAAATTTCTAAGATAAAAAAAGTGTCATTATCCAGTTAGTATCCAGTATATTCCTTTTAAATGATTTAGTTTCCTCTGTTCCACCTGCTTTGTGATGACAATATTCCACTCCCACAATCCTCTTAGTCCAGTAGTTTCCTTGGGAATGCAGGTGGAGCTTCAAGAAGAAATCCTGCACAGTCAGAGTTTCCTAAAGTTGATGAGCTAATCCTGACTTAAATGATTAGAAATAAGGTGACATTTACAAAAATCTCTAAAGCATAAAAAGTAGAATTTAAAAAATTAAAGGCAAAAAAAAGCAAATAAAAAACAAACAGGAGAGAATTTTGGAGAATTGAGAGCTTGTGAGAGCATAAAGTATAGAGAAGCTCTCACTGAGCTGGCTGGTTATAAAGAGTCCAAGAGCAACCCATCCCTCTCTTCATGCACACAGCTATAGCACTGCCTTCTACCCTTTCCACAGCATGAATATATTACGAAGCACACAATGACACTGCTTATTGTTTATGAATTACTGGCCTCCTCGCCAACAAAGGCTATTTTCATAAGAAAACTCTAATTCATTTCAGTTCCTATTTGATTGGAGGCAGAGGAAAAGAAGCCCTTTGGTCAAAGCCCCAGAGGACTGTTTTTATTCAGTGCTTTTCAATAGGGCTTTATTGCTCTTCTTTTCAAAAGCTGACGGGGAAAGGCTTTTAGAGTTAAACATTGACGAAAAATTATTGGGCGGCTGTTTTTTTGTGCAATAACAAACCCTTTCAAAAGGACACTGAGCTCTTATCCATCCATCCGTCCCTCATTCTCCTTTCTTTCTTTTTGGCAAATTGTAAAGCCTGGAAATTAATGACAGACAGTAGCAAAAGCGAGAGAGAGCAAAAGAGAAAGACAAGCTCAGCCACAATGCATGTCAAATCTAAATGATCACAAGCTACTGAATAGACCCAGGGGAAGAAAGAAAAAGACACAGTCTTAAAGAAGTGTGTGCATGTGTGTGTATAGGTTGGTCAAAAGCTAATTGATTCAATGTCCGCAGCGTCCTGCTGTCCTTTTTACCCAAGTCTTCAAAGACACCTTTTATATTTCACTGTCAGGAATAGCAGAAAAGGCATTAATACCTGGCCAGAAACTTTCGTCAAATGAAGAACCATTACACACGTACTAGCATCATGCTGATGTTCAGTAGACTTACACAACTTCAGTCATGACTGAACAACGGTCCATCACAGTTTGTTGACCTACCTTTTTGTCTCCATTTGACTTCACTTTATGGTTCCAGTCTGGTCCACCTGAAAATCAAACCCAAAAGCCAGAATTTGAATAGAATATGTATTTTTTATAGATATTTATTGAATTGGTATCATAATGACAGGAGTTAAAGATCTAAATCAGAGGTGTCCAATATTTTGAGCCAGATTTGGTGAGGTGAGAATGTGTAGGGACAATTCAGTCTAAATTTTTCTACAGTTTGATTGTAGAAACTGATACATAAATTGAAAGAAATTCTCGATCATGACCCAAAAATCTATTCACTGGTTGCATATTATTGATTTTATGAAATTTTATCAAAGGCCACCATCGGTCCGCAAGCCAGACTTTGGAAAAGTCTGATCTGAATAATTTAAAACTCTTAGTAGAAAGAGAAATAAAACAATAAATATCAGTTTGCTTATTGTGATAGAAATGGATCCATGCATTAGTTGCAACATTGTCTCGTTAATATTATGCTAAGGGTACTTCCCTGGGTTAATTCTTCAGGGTAATGCTAAATAAATATCTATATCTTTTATGCTTCATCCTGATCAGGGACCTATATTTACCAGTATTTTCCAGGATACATTGACATGTCACAGAAGACGAAGGCATAGACACGTTACAGGGCATCACCAGCCTATACATTCACTTGCTCTTTCATAAAACCAAATACAAGCAAATGTTTACACTAGGGATGCTGTTATGTGTAGAAAACATGCTAAATCTAACCTTACAATGATAAGATCACACGCCAGGTTCAAACCCAGTTTTATAATGGGTGTGACACGGACATGAATTATTAATTTGTATTGTTCAATTCCTCAAAGCATTCGTGTTTTCCCCTTTTTTTTCTTGTTACAGGCTGCAGAGAATTGTCATATCTCTAATATCAGTACAACGCTTTATAAACTCTCAGTTAACAAAATATTAAAGAAGAAACCTTAACAAAACTGAAAAGGCCATCCTGGCATTTATCTGCAGGTTTTATCTACACACTGCAGCATAAATCCGGATAAATAAGGCTTTCTTTTTATCTGGATGGCATTATGCCCCTTTGTATTTATGCAGGAATATTTAACAGAAGACAAAAGGTGACTTTCTCTTCATTCATCTGTGAACAAGGGAACACTGGCATTCGGAAAAAGGCTGACATTTGAGCTTTTTGCCAAGACCAGCAAAATGATATTTTTCCTTTGTAATGGATGAAGTAGAATCATTTTCTAACAAAGGCGTAGATTATGGTGTTACTGTAACAGGTCCTGATGTATGCACAACCATATGCACAACCTTCATCCAGCATTACTCTACCAGGAAAGGCGACAAAAAGTAAAATACATCCTTGTAATTCACTTGGGGGTTTTGGTGTAGAAAAACATGTAAAGTTTATAGCAGATACATTCAAGCTGATTTTATTTAATCCTCAATCTGGAGAATCATTTATTCTTCTCTGTATTGGCTAAACAGTTAGTAAGTGATAGATTAGTAATCAGTAAGTCACCCCTCTTTTAGGTTCCTGAGTAAGGCCCTTAACCCTCAGTTGCTCAAAACATGTGCAATTGTAAGTCGCTTTGGATAAAGACATCTGCTAAAATGTTGATAGAATGTAATGACAAATCACAAAAAGTAATAACAACAAGATGCCTTTATTTACAAGAATCTACAAAGATAACAAAATGTCAATAAATAATTGATGTAAGTTCATTTTTACAGTTGTAATTTAACATTTAAACATTTATTGAAAAATAAGTATAAAAGTTTAACCGTTGTCAGGTTCTCTCTCTCTCTCTCTCTCTCTCTCTCTCTCATTCACACACACACACACACACACACACACACACACACACAATCATTCAATGACATCCAGA
>JAOTRQ010000031.1:4087028-4110986 GCA_028565875.1 Hoplisoma paleatum
CAGCCACCCGCAATCATGAACATGCGCAGTAGTAAATGAATGGATTGAAATACATGAGAATGTTTTATATTTTTAACTATATTTTTTTTTATTAAAGATTTGTCTGCGAGCCAGATGCAGCCACTGAAAGAGCCACATCTAGCTCGCGAGCCATAGGTTCCCGACCCCTGTGTTATAGACTTATTTAAAGGTTTTATCAGCTAGCATGTATACCTTCTGTGTTTTGTGATGATTTAGGGTAATAAGAGGCGGAATGTGGAAATTGACTCTTCTCCAGCACTGTCGACAGAACCCACGGCAGCAGATAACTCATTTCCCCTGAGTTCCAGGTATGGTCTTAATGCCTGGAGAAGGTGGACCACATTATCTGCTACAGTGTCCACTGAGGAAAAGGTGAAAGACAAACAAGGTGAGAGATCTCTGGTGCCTTATCATTTCTTAAACTGAGATCATCTTTGCAGGATGTAAATGTCCTATGATTATAGCTTAACTGCTGTTCACATCCTGAACTGTGATGTTGATCAATTTAAGTTATGAGGACATAAGTATGAATATTTCGTTAATTCTAAAGATGCTCAGAAGCAGTTTTGGTTTCACCCACCTAATACATTGGCCTGACCACTGATACTCAGGAAGTATCAAAGCTTTTTATTTGGCAATCTTGTTTGATCAACAGATCCACAGGGTGCCATCTTCTCAGCTGCTTTTCTTGGCTGTCCACAGAATTATCTCATACAAGAATGCCCCTTTGTATAGGCTTTACTTTGAAAACCACAGTGGGACCAGATTAGCAAAAGAATTTGTTTTTTGTACGGGTGCATAGAAATTCGATGCATTTTTCCACCTCTTTGACAAGTGATTATGCAAAGCATCACTGTGTATGGAGAAACACCCTGAACAATCATCTTATGCCATCAATCAGCCAGCAGAGGTCATAGTGTCATTAGTCACGAGAGAGTATCTATCGATTCTTTTCTTTTGTATCTCGCCTGGATATGAACAATTGGCCTATTATTACTCATGTTGCTGCTTAGCCAAGCTAACAGGCAGAGCTGTGACTCAATACTACTGTATATATTCTAGATCCCAGCACAATTTATCACCCTGTTGTCTGTTTCACATTAAGAATGACAGTCTTGAACAGTCTTGTTGATATTTTTGATGTAATTGTGTCAGGAAAAACTGCACACAACAATGTTTGGTGTGTGTAAATGCACAATAAATATGTTTTGGATCCTTTGTATTTGTACATGTTTTCAGTGACACCATCTTGGCTGAAGAATAATCTTGATTCTCTGAGCTCAGCTGAGCTGAACAGGGCTCTTGCACGGTTTGTGAGGGAGGTGCGTCGGCCCTGTGGTGACTCTTATGCTCCAGACAGTATTTTCTATCTTTGTATTAGCATACAAAAGGTAAGTTATGTTTGTTTGAATCCAGTAAAGATTAAAGAACTTAAAGAACGGCTTTGCTTAACATATATTTGTTTATCTTTAAAGCATTTGCAGAAAAAAGGAAGAGCGGATGATCTCTTTAATGATCCTTGCTACAAAATGTTTGGGGAAGAGCTTAACAAGATTCTCAAAGACTGGCAACCCAGTGTTCTTCCAGATGGTAATTAATTGTTTACACATCATCTTGTTTTATATATAAATGTAAACGCCTTTTAGTCCTATGATTATAACTTACTGCTGTTCACATACTGAATAGTAAATGTAGACTTTCTTGAATTATGAGGACTTCTCTTGATTTGTTTAATTAATTTGGTTATATTTAATCTAATTGTTTATAATGTGTGTGTTTGTTTGTGTGTGTGTGTGTGTGTGTGTGTGTGTGTGTGTGTGTGTGTGTGTGTGTGTAGGCTCTCGGTGGGGTCGTGTAGAGGAGTTATGTCTGTGGAGCAGCAGACAGCTGGGAGAGCACACTCCTTCCGTTCTTCTGCGCTCCCTTGTCTATCTCAACACAAAATACTTTGGTCTGCGCACAGTCGAGCAGCATTTGCGCCTCTCGTTTGCCAATGTCTATGGTCCCAGCACTTCCAAACCTCATCATCATGACACCACCGTCTGTATCCGCATCCCCTCGATCTCACAGGATCAACATGGTATGGCCTCTGGACTCTGTTGTTAACATTAGACTTGTTTTATTCTGAAATTGTATACAGAAAATTGCATATGTTGTATAATTGTATAGTGTATAAGTTTCAAACTACCACAGTCGACTTTATTCTGGAGGTCACTTCTCAATTGATATATGATTGGACTGCCCCTGTATGGGGTTTCAATAATTTTTCCTTACCCTTACAATTACTTTCTTCTTCAGTTTTTGAATTAAAATTTATTTTTTGTTAGGATATCCTCTGGGAGTTTTTGTTTTTTTAAATGTGTAAATTGTCAAAACTAAATTGTTCATGACTGGATTTGATTTGTTAACCAGTTAATTAATAACTTGTCATGTCTTGAATAATCATTGTAGGTTCATATTAGGACTTTAAAATTTGTCTAAAAATATTAAATTAACTATCTGAATTTTTAATTCTTCCCGGTAATACCGTGTTTCGCCAGTTAGCATTTTTCTGTTCATTTGGTCAGTTATAACTGCACACATATCATTGAGACGTTTTGGCCGTGACTCAAAGCTCCAGTCGCAGTTAGCAAGGCTCGAGAATTCTCTGCACCGGTACTTGAAATGGTTGCAAATAAATCAATTCATCTTCTAAGTTGTTGATCGTGTGAAAGTTGTGACGTGTACAAAGTCATGATTTCTTTTACAGAACCTGCAGCAAGAAAGAGGCGACGTAAAGATGAGCATGATCTAGGCTTGGAGCTCACCGATGGTTCATTGGACTCTAAACCATGTCCTGTTAAGAAACGAGAGTGCCGTTTGTATGAGCTTTACTTTTCTAAGTGGTGAGTCTGAGACCTGCTAAATGCATAAATATTAGGAACAACTGAGCATTTTTTTATTGTAGTGACAACAATTCATTAGAAAAATTCCTGGGTTTGCACGTGGAGCAGTCTGGGGGAGGTATTTTTGTGTGGCAAGGAGGTTTTTAGTCAATACTTTGTTTTCTTCCAGTTCGAAGACTGAATGCAAACAGACAAATTTGAACCAAACCAAGTCAGAATTATTGGAGATACAAATTGTACTTGAATGCGTTTTGTGGATCTAGAACGTGTCATGAATGTAACCATAAAACATGTGTGGTTAAAAATCTAATCAAATCTTTATTTGAAACTGAAATGGTCAGTTGTTTATTATTATTATTATTATTACTTTGTTTACTTTTAGCCCAGAGTCTGTGAAGGAGAGGACAGATTTTTTCTATGTGAAGCCAGAGATTTCTTCTACGTCAAGTAGTCCACAGTGGTTCAGCTCAACTCCTCTAGAAAAGTGTGTGCTGGAAAGCCTTCTAACTCAAGTCCTTCTGGTGAGAGACGTCTACCGGGACGGCTGTTCTGAAGAGGAAGTGATTTAGGACTGAGTAAAACCCAAAAACTGTTGGTTCACCCATAGCACCCACTGTGTTATAGCATACCCCTGTCCCTTTAATCACACTGATCCTATTAGAGCTATAAGCAATGAGAATACTGTATGTTGTGACCGGAGGAGTTTAAAGCTTAACACTGATTTCTATGTCAGTGGCTTCTAAAGACTGGTGCTTTTTGTGAAGAGCAACCCATAGACTGCTGCTTTTTTTCTTCCATGTATGTATTATTTTTTGTTTTTATTTGTTAGGAATTTGAGTGTATGTGATGTAGCATTAACTACGAAGCCCAGATTGGGCTGCTGTGGTATGTAAATATTTTCAGAAGTAAAGTCAGAGAGTTTGTGAATGTGTGTGTTTGTGTGCGTGTGTGCGTGCGTGTGTGTGTGTTAAAAGCCAATAAAATACTGAGAATAAATTGAACAATGTTCTCAAAACAAACCCAACAAAGCCTTCATGAAAATCCAAGAATTATTTATTGTGAGTTGTGACATGGTGAAGTCTTTCTTATGACAGGACTAAGAATGGATGTCTGACCATTTGTCACTTTTTATTAAAAGCATTAAAACCTGCTGCAGCCGTTCAGCACCTGTTTGACTTCCTTTTTCCAGGTTTGGTGTTGGGTGGCTGACAGGCTGTTTGTTTTCATTTTTAATTGCTGTTCCTCGGAACAATGTGATCCGATTAACATCTTTCACGGTTGTGCATTGTTTTCTTCGAGCCTCTGTTACTGACATTTAGGAAATTTTGTTTATTACATTTTCAATAAGCAAAGCACTTGGGTTAACAGTGCGTCGTTAATTCCACAGGCGTTGGTAAATGTGGTTGATGGTAGAGCACATCAGTATTTCTTTCCTGTATTTTATTTTATTAGGAGTGATGAGCAATGTATGGCTGAATTATACATTTTCATGTTTTTTTTAAACCAATAAATTAATGTTATGTTTCTTAAACTGCACAGACCCACCATTGGGTCCAAAATCAATTGGTTGTTTTTTGTTTATTTTATCAAGTTCACTGTGTCTAAAATAATAGTTTTGTTATCTTATAATATATAAGTTGATCTGAGTTTTCAATTACGCAATTATTACAAATCTATAATCTACACATTACGCACAACATATGTTTTGAATAAACATATTGGAAATATAATTCTAGTTACAATACATAAACTGTTTAGAATTTAAATGCTGAAGTAAGAATTACAAATGCAGCTGGATACAAGTTGTTCATTGAACAATTACCTCATTATGATGCTTTCAAATTGCACTCAAATTCAAACTTGGAACATTTGCAATTGATAAGTTCCAAAAGCATATTTTAAACTAGCTACAGAAGAAATACTTTTATATCTTCCAATTTGGAGGGCCACTTTCCCCATTTTCTCATTAGTACTTTCTTTACTTCTCCCATCGCATGGATGGCAAGAGCTAGCATGTGCAGCTAATCACTACTTTTTCAAAGAGCTACTGCTGATGCATTATCACTGGATAAGCAACACGATCTGAGGACACCAGAACCGATGCACCAGTTAACAGATGCGTTGTGCTTATCAACATTACCTTAGGAGTGATGTGAGAGTGCTATTTATCCACAAATCGAGAGCAATTGTGCTCTCTTGAAATCTGGCTGCTGATGGCACGCAGCATGACCCGTGCATGACCTAGGATCTTGCAACTTTTGGATCATAGTGGCAGCCCTTTAGTCCACTAAACCACTTGGAACCCAGAGAATTCAGATATTTTAATGAAAACGGCCACGTGCTAATTTTGTTTTTTCCTGGTTCATTTTCCTGTTGTTCCTTTTATTATAGATTTTATTTTTATATGAAGATGCACATTGAGAACACTGTACATAACCCTTCACATACAAACTCAGATATTTATATATAGACTTATGTACTGCCATGTCTAGTTTTCATGTGATTGTAAACTTTTTCAGTTCTATAACCACAATTTCTGTGAACTGCTTTGAGTTTCTTGAATTTCTAGCATTTGTTTTACAATTCCTCTTGTTAGGCTTTGGAAACCGCATTTCTGATGTCATCGCACAAGTTTTCTATTGGATTAAGATCTGAAGATTGGGCTGGCTACTCCAGAATTTTTATGTTGTTGGTCTGGAACCAAGATATACTTTTACTGGTGGTACATCTCGTCGGCATTTCCTTTTTGTAATGAGAGAACTTATTTTGTTGTTTGATATATTGGAACTGATTCATGATCCCTGGTATGTGATAAATGTCCCAAACAGCCCCATAGCTTGATGCTTCCATCACCTTACTTCTGTCTTCATGGTGTACTGTAGATATTTCAGTGTTTTTGGATCATCTGACAAACTGCGCCACATAAATTCAACAGTTTGGGCTGGCCAGTCTGTTCAATTGAGTTCTTTACAAGGAGTTCTTGCTGGTAAATTGGCTTCACTAACTTTCAATGTTCTGTGATTAGCTTTAACACAGTGGCTAAGTCAGTAGCACTGTCATTTTATAATGAGATGGATTTGAATTGCTACTACGCATTGGACTGCTCACTGTAAGCCACATCAATGGTACCTATGGACTGACTATCCATGCTGTCACAGATTTTTTGTGCCTTTTGCTGGTTAGCAATCTGAAAGGTTTTATTTTTCCTGTTGACTTGTAATATCTGATTAATTCACCCAGGAAAAGCAGAAGGATTTTCCAGTAACACCAGTGCAGAGTTTAGTCAATGGTTTAAAACTTGCCATTGCTACTGATTAGTTGGGTGTCATAATAATATGATAATAAGGATGTGTAAAGAGCTGTGCTACTGAGGTTTGCTGAACGGATTTGCATGGCTGACATGACTGAATTATTGACAACCTGATTCACTGAACTTAATTTTAGTCCATTTTCATAAATAAATAATCAATAAATATATGATGTCTTCTGGACAACACTGGTTATACTTCTTGATGCAGTAGGGGGTCCAAGATAAGCAACAAGGGTTTTCCAAAGTATTCCAGAGTACATGTGATTGTCCATTCTAGTTGCAAGGGTCATACATTTAATTGCATTAAGTCCCAAATTTTTGTAAGTATGTTTATACTGTGCACACATTAATAATGTACACTTTAACTTTCTACCTATAATTATAAGCAAATAGTATATATTTAGAGGCAAACTAAGATAATTTCATATATTTGATGCAAAACAGTAGCTATACTGCTTTAAAACATTTAAACAGTTTCTATATTCAAACAATGTTTTGCCATTTTTGCTTTTCTGTGTAAAATGTTTCCTATTTTTTGTCCTGAGTTGGTTTAATAGTTAGGTACCTGTATATGTAGTGATGTGGTTATTTTGCAGTTGATGTGGACGGTTATTTTGGTTTGAATCTAAACCGTCTTGTGAATTCTGTGATATTTTTAGAAGTCCATTGCCTGTTGAAGTGTGTGTGAGAAAAGAAGGAGGAGGTGTGGAAATGTTGTTGCTGGCATGTGACCTTGACGTGGCATGTTTAAGTGACCTTAGAGGTTTACAACTTCTTGAACTAGCTCCATTAATATAACAATCTAGACAGCATATATTTCCAATAAAGAAAAAAGAACATATTTTATTAGAATGTTTAAATATAGCAACAACATTTTAAATGCCAAAATGTCCATTTTATGTGTGCTTACCATTTGTTAGTATTTTATTGGGATTAGTGGGTACAAGGTGGCAACATACTCTTCTCAGGGTCATGGTCAAAGTTTCCTTATAACTCTGGACCCATTACAAATGAGAATAAAGTTATTGCTGATGACTGAAGCTAGAAAAGCAGCACATTGGATGAAGACCCAAACCTCAAAAAGTCATCAAGACGTATTACATTTGATGTGTAAAAAGCATCATTTAAACCTTAATCATGCCTTTTCTTAATGAGAGTGAAGCTCAGCATCAGTGTGGAGCAAGTGTTATGCAATAGGGTAATTGGATAACGACTAGAATATGAGGATAATTTGGTTGGGGTGTGCTGAAAGTATTTTTTGTAATTTGCAAAACGTTCAATTATTAAATTGCAATAGTATTTTAATTTGTATGCAACTTTTACAAACATCTTTGGCTACTTTTTGTATCTTTGCCTCCCAGGTGAGACAGATGACATAGTATTGTAAGCAATTTCTGGGTGCGATGGTAAACATCACTATTTTTAAGAGGTGGATCTAAAATGTAATTGCGGTATTGAGTATATATAAACCTGCAACCTCATTGTACAAGAATTAGATACTTTATCTGTTAAAACTGGACTTACTGGGTGGGTGAACATAAAACATTTTTATCTTTGCTGTGTTTTTTTTGTTTGAGCTCAATCCCCAGACCTTTTAGGCATATAAAGAAAGTGCTACCCTCAGCAAGGTCAACTGAGGTCGAGCCCTGACAGGTATGAGGGCAGACTATAGGTGACGATTAGCCCATTTAATGTTTGATGAATACTTTTGGAATCACATGATATGTACTATTGTGACCATTTAATTATGAAGCAAATAGGAGGGCAGCACAGTGTGTGTTCTGGGGCAAAAAAAAGAGTTCATCTGCACAGTAGAGAGGAGAAACACAAAACATCTGACAACTGCATTTCTCACATTTTGTTAGAACAGATTTTTTTCTGGGGCACCATAGGTAGATCCCATGCTGTATGCAAAGATAAAGTACAATTAATCCAAAATGTGTTACCAAGCTCATCCAGTTACATGTTCTGATTTGTATTCTTGTGATCATTACCTGTGATGGGCTTCAGACCTGTTTGAACCTTGATTAGTATAAAGATTAAGTGCTTATCAATAATGATTGATAGTTAGTTAAAAAGTTATTTATGACTGAGACACTATTTAATACAAATACACAAAATGCACGACTGGAAAAAATGCCACACCAGAGGTCTAGGTTAAATTGGCTTGGTGATTAATAGCTATAAATAACTGTCAGTATTGTCCCTTTTGTTCTGGTGCTTCAGGGCCCCACAAATACACCTCTCTCTTCAACTAACAGCATTATTACCAGTCCCGTGTCACACAACCTACTAATTCAACATCTGCTTTTTAAATGATCTGTCATCAACATTTATTTATATTTACATTATAATATGTAATGTATGTTCTATATCTGATGTAAATGTCAAATTGTGCATCAAAGCCCAACTGATAGATAATTAATAAATTAATAAACTTCTAATGATGTTGACTTTTTATTAAGAATATTATTTCTCAACATTTATTTTCAAAACACCCAGGAAGGTTTGGATGTGTTGCAAACCTCAATAAGAAGAAGAATCAGCAATCTTTTAAATGTATTGAACAAGTATTTAACATTATAAGGTTAAATAAGTTTGCAACTCTAAGACATTAATTATTGTTTTTTGGTAAAATAGTCATAAAGCAGACGTGTCCAGACTGCCATGTAAGTGCAATCATTCTGTGTTTATAATGCAGCAATGCATACCATATGAGGCCCCAGGTTCATGACCCTCAAACTAATACACACAAATTGTTGGATGTTTTCTATTTGGATTATAAGTGTGTATCTTGTACTGTGAGAACTGTGAGAGTGTCATGTTTGCATACCGTCAAACTCACTAGCACATCCTGTCAACCCCCCTGTGGTATTTGGTGTCAGGGAGTGATAAGTATAAAAGGCACATGTCAGTAAGTGTCTGTTCTTAGAAAGGATGCACACATACCTGTTGCTTCTAAACAATTAACATAAAATCAAACTGTGAGTAATCTTAGATTTTAAATATGGTTTACTATTTACAAAGACATTAATGTAACAAAGGTAATCTAACAAATAAAGTTAGATTCTTGAACGTCTTGAAATGAAAATGGTGAGATCTCAATGTATGTACACCAACAATCCCAGACACTTCAAATGGGATGGAGTGGGTATAAAGCATTTCACTGCCGGTTGTACTATGTATAACTATGTATGTGACAAACAAACTTTGATTTGATTTTGATTTGAAATGTGCAAAAAATGTGGTTTATTTAAGATTTGACTATGGGGACCAATAAAAAAGTTGCTAAATAAAAGTATCAATCATAAACAGTAAAAAAATGAAAGTAACTAAGATACTGAGATATGTTTTCAATTTTAAATTTCCAAAGGTAGAATAGTTTTTTCACCACTGTGCTTGTACACAAATGATTTCTCTACATTTAACCCAATTTGTGCAGTAAAACACACATTTACACACATGAACACTCACTCGAAGACAGCAGTGAGCACATATACTCGGCACAGTGACCCTAGCCACGGTGCCTGGGATGTTGGGGGTTTGGTGACTTGCTCAAGGGCACTTGTTGACACGTGGAACCAAACCAGTCAATCACAAGCCCAGTACACGATAATCTTAAACAGCATTTTTGTACAAAACATTTATTAAGAGATTTGTAAACAATTGAGGTAAATGAACATTTACATCATCATGTTTTGACAAAAATAATCATTTTTCTTAAGACAGCATTACACAAGCTGTTGTTGTAGGGGTGTTTATAGTGTACTTTTCTGATTAGCCAGCGTTAAACAGCATTACTGCCTGTAAAGGCTATATAATGCATTATTACATATTACATAATGCATGATTCTAAATATAAATGTGTGGAAATTTAAAAATAAAACACAGACAAATATACAGCTTACTGATTTTCTGGCTAAAGGTTTATACATAGAACTATATGAATCAGTTTGTTTATCCCACAGTCCCAGAGTTTGTACAATCTGATGTCATTTTTATTTAAAAATACTTTATTTATTTCTTTAAAGAATACATATGATTTTTAAGACATTTTCCTTAAATGATCTTCAAACACTTTGTTTCACCTGAATGTACAAAAAAGTCTATCTAAATGTAAACATACAAACCAAAGATGGTAACACACGTGCAATAAAATATCAAAAGATAAACAACTTACATCTGTAATATTGAGTTTTAGGGGAAATTTAATGATCAACATTTATTGCTTTTATTGGCTGCAGAGGTTAGTAATAAGTAGGACCCTGCTAGCCCGAACTAGCTAAGATAAGTTTAGGTAAATTGTTTTACTTTTTTGGAACAAAACAATTTGACATTTGGAAATACACCCATTAAAACAATAATAAAAATATTTGAATTAATTCACTTAAGTAATTCAGCATAAGTTAAACTCAAAGGACCACAAAACTCATTCCTGTTATAAAACAAAATCTTAATCAATACATGTAAAATGCAAAAATGGTCTTCATTGGGGAGAATTACAATTATAATTAAATGGTGTTTTTGACTTAGTGTTCACTAAAGTGTCTGTTTAATTTGTTGAAACCCTCATTATATTTTATGTACCGTATTTATGTATATTATTTTCATAAATATCAGCTGTTTCATGTCAATATATTTCTATCAAAATGACAAAGAATCCATGGCAGGAAAAAATTCAGTAGTACAGTGTTAAAATAGAACTTCATTACATGTCTGTGTTTTCAATACTTAGCATATCATTCAATAGCATATCATTTAATTTGACTGTTCTTTAAAATATCATTTGAAATGTGACCAGATGGTTTTTGGGTGAAAATATTGGGGTACACAGCACTGCAACCCTGAGTTGATAATTATATACTGATGTGGGTGTATAAGAAACACCCTTGTTTTGTAGATTTTAAAATTCTGTATACATTTATTGCATACTCTTTTCAAATATGTTCAGTTACAGTGTATGGTCATTTTCGTTTGTCATGCATGTTCAATGCAGATGTGGTTATTATCAGATGGATTTCAGCTTTTTAATATTGAGAGGTGTACACCACTGCACCTCCTACAAACAAATAAGTTATTACCATTTTAGTGCCATTGCAGTGCTGAGAGTCGTCTGCCAGCCAAATCTGGTGAAAGGTGATTCTATGAGTCTACCTTTCAAATAAAATTCATATACAGACAGTAACAAAACAGGGTAAAAGATGGGCTACATTCAGTGATCGAATACTCACACAGTTCATCTGCATAGTAGATACAGTTTCTAAAATACTGAATGCCAGATACTTATTTAAAGAACGTATGTACCAAATAGGCATACCTAATAAAGTGCTCACAGCCACAGCTGTGGAATGCAGGTTACTAGACAGCCAGATCATTGTGTCTTGCTCTTAAACCACTCATTTTGCTTGCCCTGCTCATATCCCGGAGGTCAGTAGACAGGATAGGCGACTCGTGCATCTCCACTGTAGCGATGACATAGCCTTCCTTTGGTTCACATTTCTTACCAGTTAAAATGTCTCCCCTGGGAATGATTGTGGGAGGTGGGGGATCATTAGGACCCAGTACATTATCACACAAAGAGGTGGAGGTGGTGTAAGAGGGAGAAGGGGTGGGTCCTTTCTTCTCCATTGTTTGCTGCTCCGTGGCAAGGTTAGCCCAATTCTGCTCTGCAGCCAGTCTGTGGTTGCTAATGAAGAATGCGGTTGGCTCTTTATGCAGAGAATTAATCTTTTCCGTGGAAGATGCTGAGCCAGGCTGCAGGAATGATCCACTACCTGTCGTTACCTCATGGTAATTGGCTGGGTAGCTTAGGGTGGGAAGGGCAGTTCTTGTTACAATAGGCACTGATTTTATTTCCACTGCATTATTATTATTAGTGAATAACTCAGGAACATATCCATTGGTCACACTTTGTTTGACCTTCTTCCATCCAAGGTGATAAATCTCTATTATATTTAAAACAAGTGATATGCAAGCCACCACAAGCATAAAAATGATAAAGATGGTCTTCTCAGTTGGTCTTGAAATAAAACAGTCTACAGTGTTAGGACAGGGCCACCGTGAACACTTATACAGTGGCCTGAGCTTGAAGCCATACAAAAAATACTGACCTAAAATAAAACCAACTTCAAACAATGTCTTAAAAATGATATTAAACACATAAGTGCGCAATAACGCACCCCTGATTCGGATTCTGCCGTGCTCATCTCTGATTGGTGGTTTGTCTTTTTTCTCCCCTCTTTTTCCCCCCTCTTCATTTGCTTCATTTCTATAAAGGAGTACTTCCTCCTCTTGGAGTCTGCATGTTTTTTGCACTTCCTCCTCTCTCTCTTTGCGTTTTTCATCCATTCTGACGATGTGCAGTATGTGACCAAGGTAAATAAGAGTTGGTGTGGACACAAAGATGATCTGCAGAACCCAGAAACGGATGTGTGAGATTGGGAAAGCCTCATCATAGCAAACGTTTTCACAACCAGGCTGCTGAGTGTTGCAGGTAAAGTCTGACTGTTCATCTCCCCAGACATCTTCGGCTGCTGCTCCCAGCACCAGGATCCTGAAGATGAAGAGAACAGTCAGCCAGACTTTGCCGATCACTGTCGAGTGTTCTTGAGCGTTCTCCAAAAGACGCCCAAGAAAGCTCCAGTCACCCATGCTTCACAAATTCCACCCTAAGGAGAAAGTACAGTCTAGAATAAACATACTCATGTAGAAAGAAAATGAATAAAAGAAATTACATTTAAAGGCGGTTAATACACTGTTGTACCAACATGGTCATTTTATATTAACACACAAAGCATATTGTTTCCCTGTAGTTAATTATCTAGAAATCTTTCGTCTCTGTAATGCTAACGAAATTAAGCACTAACAATTCTGATGGTAACACACGCACTCATACACACATTATACTATCACACAGGCCTTTTCACTCTCACCTGTTCGCTCCACTGCTTAGCAGGCATGTGCTGAGATCAACACAAACAGCTGAGAGAAATGAGTGGGCAGTGCTGTATTGGGTCCTGATGTCCATTAAAGATAAGAAAACATCATTTAGCTAAGGTCAATATTTGTAATTTAACTACACATTGATGCCAACAAATCACCAAATTAAAAATTTATTTTAGCATAGCATGGATATCACTTAATAATAACAAAAAAAAGATTATATAATTTAATGCAAAACACCAGCTTATGTCCAAGATAAGCACTAACTAGCAGCTTGTAAAACAGCGTAAATTAACTAAAATTCATTTGTCTGATTCTTTTAAAATGACATCTAAAATATTTGATGACACGCACAGAGGCAACAAATGTGTACTAATATTTGTGTTGTAAACATCACCAGTTTTTTATTTCTTTTTGCACTCTATTTAAAATATTTATAAAATATTTTGTTATATGTTATACTAAACATTTGGTAAGTGAGCATTGGCAATACAAAGACCCTTTTTGTCATACCGATAAATTTTCTCAAATCTTTAGTTGTTTACAGGTTCCAGCTACGTAAACGTTCTTTCAAAGATTCCACAAATTAGTGGATCATTCAGATGTCTAGTATAAAAACAATAGTAATTATGGACGCTTTTAATGCTATTTCTGTGTTAGTTTTACGTAAAACAGAAAGTCTTTTTTTATTTTACCATTTAGACCATTTTACAGCTAGTGACAGAATTACTTTTATTATACTACAAAAAAAAGTACTTTTGTACTTTTTGTCCCAACTTGTTAAACCAAAACCGCTGTACTAATTATCAGTGTGAGAGACAAAACATGCCTATACTTAAACATACCTTGGAGCGAAGCTGCCAAGCAGTTGAAAAAGTCACTGATGGCATCATTAGATGACCTCTCCTCCAAACCCCTGAAAAATGAGCAGAACACCCCACTGTTTTGCAAGCAGCCGAGCCATTTGCTGTTGTACACAAGCCTGAAGGTTTAGCAGGAACATTTAGTGTTTGGAGGTGATGAGTGCTTTGATTCGAGTTCCTCTATAGGCCACTGTGGTCCTGTCACTGCGCCCTGGGGAATGTGGGCATGTGTGCCATGAGCCCTGGATCACACAACCACGCCCCCACCCACCCCCACACACGTACATATGGCTAAATCTTTATTATAACTCCGACAAAGTATCAAATACCAAACGGTGTAACCGGGGATATAAAACAACCTTTAGTTTAACCAAGTGACGTGTGGAAGGAACGGTGGGAACATATTTCTGAGTGATTTACTGCCATCTAGCGGACATCTTTTCAAATATTTATCCCAATGTCAGAACTACTTTACAGACATTAAATTGCTGAAATAATGTCAGTTATGTTTTTAATTAGATATGTAAGGAATTTAGCAAACATCTACCATTAGTGCAGTCTTCAACACTTCTGTCTACTACTACAGTCAACAGAATTAGACAGTCATGGGAGTTGATTTAGGGAATACTAAGAAAATATATTAACCTTTTATTGACACATTTGAGAGAGGAAGAGAGCACTAGATAGATTTAGCATTTCCTAAAGGCAACAATACACATCAAAATGCTACAGATAACTGAATATTTACATCATGGTATCATGTCTGTTTAGCAGATAGAACCAAATGTTTGAAATCCGAAATAAATTGATGTGTAGCAATTATTTTGATTGCTATCAAAGTCATACGTTGGTTGACATTTCATGGCTAATTCATTAATTTGTTGTCTTATTCGAAGTTGCAGTGGGTCAGACTAACCAGCAGGTCACCAGTCCATCAAAGAGCAAACAAAAAAGATAAATAATTTGCATCCGACAACACCAAATAAGATCTTGATTTTATGCCTAATGCTGTTTAGACCAACTGGTGGGCAACTGCAATGAAACACAATACATGTAATATAGTAAATTATTTTATAATTAAATTAGTGATTATTTAAAAGTAATTAGTAAAACTAGTTAAATTAAAACTACAAGGGTTTTTGCTGGAGACAAATTAATAGTTGACATTTTTGTCGGTGTATTAATCAAATCAACATTCTAACTTGTTTGTATGGCTTTAGATGGTAAATGAACCAGTAGCTGATCAAATTGAACTGTAAAATGTGTCAAATATTCAAGTTACATTACTAAATTAATCTCAAAGTACTCATTATTTTTATTAAGAAAGTCATAATGGAAGCAAGCACAGACGTGACTACTTCATTAAATCTCCTTGTTGCTAAGGCACTATATATCTGTAAGAGTCCTTTCTATCTGCAGAAAGGTGGCTGCCTATCAAAGTAATTGCAACAATTTAAAACACTATAGTAACCATATAAACAAAGACTTCTACAATATGACAATACAAAAAGAATGACAATACTTGAAAATACAAAAGGATTCAACATCGTTCTGATTTGTGCTGTTAAGGTGCTGGTTGTTGATGCCCAGTTGGGGAAGTCAGGACCTTTCTGTGTAGTTTGCATGTTCTCCTCACGTCTTCAAAGCATCCAAAAGAGATGTATAGGAGTTACTAAATTGTCAATTAATTTGATATAAACGTGTGTACAGATGAAACAAATTTAACAGCTGTAATAGTGTAAATAGTTGTGAAAGGAACTATGTGTCTGTCATACACGTAAAACGTTAAAAATCCTAACAAACAATGTGCTGTGTGTATTGACCACTAGGTGTCATCATTGATCTTACACTAAACTAGATACCCTATTGCACCAAGTGTGAACTATGAAACAAAACCTCTATCAAATAATTATTGAACGTGCTTTGTTTTAGTTCAGATCACTTCGACTAAAGTATTTTCCAGTGTTCTCTTGTATTCCAGGTCACAGAAATGTGTTCCATCAGCCGGAGTAAGGCATGGGACTTATACAGACTTGCTTGCACTGGAATCCGAAACGGATGAAAGCAACTCATTCTTTTTGTTTTGCAAAAGTGCTCGATCTTTGGACATGCTGGTTGAATGAGCGTACGAGTGCCTCTTCCTTGTTCTTGCGGAGCATCTCATCAGCGCTTTAGTGATCAGGTAAACCAGCTCAGCCACATTCAGCACAATGCAAAAAGCTGAAGACGCCACCATAAAAATTGTGAAAACTGTCTTTTCTGTAGGACGTGAAATGAAGCAATCAACTTTATTTGGACAAGGCCACTGTTCACATTTGACAAGGCGTGGCATCTGAAAGCCATCATAGACAAAGTAAAGTGCATACATAAAACCAGCTTCAAAGAGTAGCCGGAAGAACAGGCTAGAGGTGTAGGTCCACCACAGAGGCCCTGTAATGTGTAAACGCCTGTTCTTCAGACCCTCCAGATCTTCATCCTTTTTATCACCATTGGAAGCAATCAGTTCCTTTTTCACACCCCGTTTGCGATATGCCACGTGCATTGCCACCAGTAACGCTGGAGTGGACACGAAGATCAGCTGCAAGCACCAGAGACGAATGTGTGAGACCGGAAAGAAGTGGTCATAGCAGACATTTTTGCAGCCTGGCTGCTGTGTGTTGCAAGTGAAGTCCGACTGCTCATCGCCCCAAACACTTTCTGCAGCCAATACTAAAATAGTGATGCGGAAGATGAAGAGAACGGACAGCCAGATTTTCCCCAGGCTGGTGGAGTGTTTGTTCACACCTCCAAGCTGGCTGTAGAGTGCTGCCCAACTCATGTTGCAATTTGCTTATCAGGACACCTGCTAAAAAAAAAAGAAATTGAGGAGTCAGCATGTTTTTTTTTCACCCATAAACATTCAACACATGATATACAGCCTCCAGTGTACTTACAAAACTAACTAAATTCTGTGCACGATTTGCAGCTTGGTAAACATTCAAAAACAATGTAAAATCTACACAGTGAGATATATATATATATATATATATCCAAACCCATTGTCAAAAGAAACAGGAATACTTACATTAAAATTTATTTTGGCAGAATTAGCTCAGACTTAAGACACAAAAAACCAAGCATTTTGTTGTTCATTAGTTGGATAAGGTTTTAATTTAATCTTAACTTTTCATGTAAGGCTATGAATCAATAGCAACGAAATATGTATTGGATTTCAATCAAATGTCTGAAAGTATTGAATTAGCTTCTAATTTAATATTAAAGGCAACTAGCGGTTAAAGTACTAGTCTAGTAAGGGTTGCTGGTTCAAGCCCCACCACTGTCAAATTAAGGGCCCTTAAACCAGAATTACTAAATAGTATATGGTCACAGTTCTGATAAAAATAACACCATTATCTGCTAACGCCAAACATTTACAATAACACACAGACATGAAGTATACAATAGAAAAATATGCTTTAAAATGTTGAAATGTGTGTAATAAGAATGGTAGGCACAAACTTAATTCTGGTAAAAGTATGAATAAAGCACATCACGCGTAAACTAATATCATACATGTATATTTTTGACTTACATTTATAGAAGTTAATTTAGTAAATGTATTATTGTGTATTTTGTTTAAACTTGGCGTTTTAGACAACATACATTGCAAGGTCAGTATAAAATTAAGTAACTTCAAGTAAAATTCTTATATTATTTAGAATCACATTTTTCAGCAAACCATGATAACAAAAGTTTGAAATCATGGTTTATTTAAAGCATTGGAATAATCAGGCCTTTTAATAAGAAAATAAAAAAATCGTGTTAACCTTAAAAAAGTAACTATCATGTCAGACTGTGTTTGAGCTATTTTTGAGAGAATATAAAGAGACACAATGGTCCATACAACAGAAAAAGAACCTTGCAGTGAGACTAATCCTTTATTTTCAACAATAAGCAAATGGGTTGAAATGTAAGCCCTCGAGTTAGGTTAACCTGGTTTGTAATTCAGGCTGGGGTATCTAAATTAACAGTGACCTCACATGTCTCAGTTAATTATAGCATTTAAACACTAAATAATACACCAATTGTGCAAAAAACAAAACAAGACAGTAATATCTCAAACATAACTAGTTTTCATTTAAAACAAATCACGTAGTAGATAGTTTACTCTGTCCTACACTTTAAAACCCACTTAGCTTTTTTTTTTTTTTTTTTTTTTTTTTAAATCAACAATCTACTCATACACTACACTACAACTACACTACAACGACACAACTACACTACAACTACTAGATCATTATTGAACAAACCTGGATTCGAATAATCCGAGTTCGAATATCCAGAAGAAGCACAAACTTTGGAATAAAGGTGTGCTTACCTAGGATTCGAGGATAAATCAGGAGTCCATGATCAGGTGTACAGGGGAAGTTGAAGTGAACAGGCGGTTCCCACTTGCACTGATTTAACGTTTGTCATTATGGGCGGAGTCGCAAACATGAGAGGATCGATTTCTCCATTATTAGTACCGCGGATTACAAACTGAGCAGATCATTCAGAAATAAATATAAATAATACAAATGTATTGAAATATTTGAGGGATTTAAATAGCATGCACTGATGATTTTCTAATCTCACAACAGTGGTGGGTGCATCTGAATAATAACGTCAGTGTCTCAGTAACTTGTGCGCCCTTGAGCATCAATTACAGCTTGATAACGACGTCTCACGCTGTTCTGAAGTCGACTTATCGTCTGCTGAGGCGTTTTATCTTGAACCCTCAGGTCACTGAGGTGCTGGGGTACAGAGTACATCGCCTGTACACAGCAATTCTGCTGATCTAACAGGGTTTCTATGGGATTCAAGTCTGTAGAAAGTGCACACCACTATATTTGAGGTACTTCAGCCTCCAGCAGTCGTTCCCTAATCATCTGAATTAGTGGAACATTGTCATCCATGAAGATGAAATTAGGTCTGTGTTCATGCAGAGGCGTAATTATGATTTATTATTTGTTTTTAACTTGTATGGGCTTGTCGGTGTACTCTGTTGACTAGACACACCGGCCCACAGTGTAACACCACCAGCCTGATGCATTGTGCTCTCCTCGATGTCTCAAACACTGTTGGTGGTCATCATCTATTCTACTCAATATGAATTGAGGCCCACTGGTCCGGTCAACTGGTTTTATTTCATCACAATGTCATTAGTCTATAATATGAATGTGTTCATCTGTCGTACATGCTGCTTTATTGTATCTTTTACATGATATGAGTGAAATGCATAATTAAACCAGTAAAGGCATGGCACATGCCAGACTGGTCTGACGTCACCAGATCAATATCCTCTACAGTCATTACATTACCTCCTAAAGGATAGAGCAAAAGTTGCAAGCTGTGCTTTCAAGTGCTATTAAGTCAAGACTATATTAAGCAAGCTAGTTGGTTCTCTGTATAAATCAGATTTATTTATTATAAATAATATTAGACTAAGAGTAAAAGCATATGTCTATGCAATGAAATTATACTGCAGCCTGTGTTGGTTTTCTATGTTCTCTCGTTATTTGCTCAGGTTTTCACTAAGTATTTCGATTACTGATTAACACCACTAACACCCAAAAACCTACTAATTTATGTAGTAATGTATCAGAAAAGTTTTGGGACTGATTTTGTGACCTGGAAGTAGCCTTAAAAACCTCAAATGATCAGGATAGAAGATTCAGATACATGCACATTAAACAATTATCTTATTTTCTTCAACACATTTTCTTTGAATTTAATGATCACACTTTCCATCATTATTTTAACAAATCAGCAATGTTAGTTAAATCTGGTTGGGATTTAGAAGCGCTGACAGTATAAAACAAATGAATCACAAGGAAGTTACAATTGAAAAAAGATCAACTATAGTTAACAGAGGGCAGTTACCTTGAAATTCCACAATGCTGAGTCTAGCTACATAGAACACAAACAAAAACACTTCTCAACACTCTTCCCAACTTTCATTTGGATTTTGGTTTTTAAAGGGAGATCGGTCAATAAAGATGAGGTATGAAAAAACCAACATACTACATTTATTTTGTAATTCAGTCAATACTCAATGTTGAAACAGTAAGCACACACATACTGGTGTCAAAACAGATTTACTAGTTCTCTGCAGCACAAGGTGTAATAAGTAACACTCATTTGTTTAATTAGGCCATCAAAGGTACAAAAAGGGCATCTTCCTATCAAGCTAAGTGTTGTTTTTGTATCAACGATATGAAAAGGGTTCCTCATTTTTTCAGCTTAGAAAGTCTCATCAACAGGCGATCTTGTCTTTCTCTTCTTGCAGAGAGATGCTCTGGGTCACTGGGGATGAGCTCACTTATTTCCTAAATGGATAAAAGAATAGTAAAACCTCATTCTTACTAAATCCATTTGAAATTGAATTTACCGTATTGGCCCGAGTATAATCCGCACCCGAATCTAAGACGCACCCTTAATTTTGAGAAGGATTCAGAAAAAAAAAATTGAGAGAATAAAACTTTATCTAGTATTTTATTCTCTTTGGGCTGGTGTGGTGGATACTGGGCTCAAAGTTAACGCCAATTGTCGCTAGATGGTGCAAGGCGTTGCTTCCAGAACTTTGGTATGAGGCGGGCGAGGCCGGGGGCGCCCTCGGTAAGAACGGAGACACGGAATGACCAGAGGAGGTGACATTGGCTGGTTCGGTATGAGATGATAATAAACCCAATAATCACTTATTCAAAAATCCAAACATGACCATCATTGTTGCATCATAAATGTTGCGTTATAAATGTGCAGCTATATTTGAAGTTTCTATTACAACTAAAACTTTATCGGTCACGCAAATAAGCAGCACCGCAGTTTTTTATGTTCGAAATTTTGTAAAAAAGTGCGGCTTATACTCGGGCCAATATGGTAAATGTTTGTATGACACCTACTTTATTGATTCTCTCTGCTGACTCCCCATCAAACTCAGGAACAGGTCCAAAACTAGAAAGCACCCTTTTTATGCCCTCCCGGTAACGACCAAGATAGTCCCCAAGACCTAAAAGACAAAAAATACAGACCTGTCGATATAAACTGATTGATTGATGAATTTTCTCATCAAGCCAAGCTGTATATTTTTATAAACTTGAATTTATTAAAATGGATTTATTGTGAAATGAGTGCTAATTGAAGTTAGCGTAGGCCATATAACATCCACGGTGACTCAGCTGAATAAAAAGAAAGCAATTGTGTGAATTCTGAAGGGTAACTGAACTGTAGGCATGAGAGATAAGAAGTCCTTAACTATACAAATATCCCACTACTGGTAAGATTCAGATTATTTGTTCTTTATACAAAAATGCTGAATAGAGCCTACTGAAAACTTAAAATGATATTAAATTAATTGTCTACTGCTTAACAGTGGCTAGAACCATGACGGGTTTACAGCAAATTTTGGGAACACATACACATGACTGAACTGATAACATAAGGAAGGCACTAGGACAGCCTTAAAACTGCAGTGTGGCACCCACCACCTTGTTTTCACATGGTCTTTCAGAGTAGGATCTATGTACAATACAAGGCCATCCTACAGATTTCACACTGCCTTCTGATATTTACCATGAGCATGATGTCTCTCCATCAGACAATTTTTGTCTCTCACAATTTCACAGTCATACACTGAGCAACATATTGAATATCAGCCATGTGAGGCACATTGTGAAGCAAGCAGATGCATTTGGTAATTTTCAACATACAAGCTTAAAACACTAAACCCTCTCCCAGCTTTGGTGTGGTTATTCCAAATTAGTTTTTATGACAAAATCAAAATAATAGCATGGATATACTTGCCATTTGGTGCATTAAGGTGCATGGTTTCAATTGGACCAATGAAGGCATAGCGCATGCCCAGCCCCTCTGACATCACCAGATCAATATCCTTAACAGAAATGACACCTTCCTGGAACAAGAAAATCAAAATTCAGGCAAAAGCTGGTCAAAACTGCAAAGCCTCTAGTACCCTAGTGTTTCTAGCTCTGGTGTGGTAGTACCAGGGAGATTTTAAGGAGGTTATTAGTTAAAAAAATCACGAAAGGACCATAATTCCATCAATCTATTTTCTGTAATTTATTAAAGCAGTTTGAAGAAAGGAAAAACTAGGCTATTTTGACTTATGAGATATTGTGACATGCCATTATTCTAAAGATTTTGTAACATTTTATGATTCACAAAACACTAAATAGCTTCAAAATTTGTAGAATTTGGGATAACATTTACAAAACTTCATAAACTAGATATTAAAAACTGGTAATACATCTGACATCACTTCTGCCGTTGTGCTGTTTTTAATACTTTTAAAAGCAGTATTCTAATCTCGGCTTCTGACTTTAATCTCAGTCTGCGTTGTAATTGAAATAAAATAGGTTTCCTTGTAATTGGCAGGATTATCCAATAATTAGTGTGTTTCTGATCTTTTTGTCTCATACACTCACACAAGTCTCTCAGAGTGAAAATGAGTCAGTCTTTCCATTCATAAATGTACAAGAACTGCTCCCAATGTATTGAATTTCCACCACCATTAAATTCTGTGCCAAAGGAACAATGGCATGTCTGGGTTAAAGGGGTACATGGTAGTGCCAGGCTTTTGGGCCTTGTCTGCTCTCACGTTACCTCAGGCTGCAGATACCTGTTGCCTGACAGGCCTGAAATCAAAGCCTGGACAAAGACCTGGTAGAAGGTGAACAGACAGGATGAGGGACAGGGTGGTCTTTGTTCATTTCCTGTAGGCAACAACGAGCCTGTTATATCTCCATTGCCCGGCGACGGATTGGCTGTGGGAGCTGTAAAAAAGGCCTTTCCTCCGCAGTAATCATCGGAGGCTTTCTCAGCTGCTCCACTTTCAGGTTTTGGCTCTTTCTCAATAGTCCTAACTGAACTAGTGCAACCTTTAAACTTCTGTAAATACACTAAACTAATTATGTAAATGTTCCTGTTTGGAATGGTCGAAATGTATGAGTGGTTTGATAACGAATTAGCCAGAAATAATAGTTAATCTAGTTTCGCAAACACTACATGTTTATGATGGAAAGGGCATGTAATCAATTATGAAACAACTCATAACGCTTAAGGCTTTCTGCTGATCAGCAGTGTGTAACAGGTTATGTTTGCTGTGGCTAATTATTCTGTGAAAAGACTGTTTTATGTTGCTTTTCAGAAATGCTTTTAACTGTTCCAAATTCTACAATTTATCTGACTGAGCCTTTAATTGTTGCCTTACAACAAAACATTAGGATCTCCCTCCCAAATATGTACATATGAAATTTTCCTCAACTGAAACACACTGCACACCGTCACATCAAATATGAAATGTCGGCTAAATTTCAACATTTTAAATGTTGGGATGCATAAAATATATGGAAAAATCACACAAAAAACCTGATTGTACTGTACAGCAAAAGAAAAAAAATTCTGGTTGTTCAGCAATGACTTAGTAGTTAATTACATAATATTCATCATTCCGAAATTATTTGTAGTGCTGTATGGCAATGCACAATGCACTAGTGTCTTTTAAGCTACTTATAAGCTCGTATACCATCACCGTCTTGGGTCAAAAAATCATTCATTATGTTATGACATCTTACCAAAATTATTACAGTGCTATAGTTAAAACAGTTTTCAATTAGCTTAACAGGTTTGAAACTTAAATGGCATTTGCAATGTATTCATATTAGTGGTGGGACTCGATTAAAATTTTAATCGAGTTAATTACAGGGTCTGTAATTAAATAATCGCAATTAATCGCAAATTAATCGCAATTATTTAGCTACTAAAATGTTGAATGAATGCACGTATATTCTTAACAACAAACATGTTTATTGCTTTTTGAAATGTTTTTTATTGTTATTAAATGAACAGATGTGTTGGTGCTATTATAGTTATTCAGATTTCAAGTACTTCAGGAACTCCT
>JAOTRQ010000031.1:4112330-4123982 GCA_028565875.1 Hoplisoma paleatum
GAGGGGGCAATATGAGCGGTTTATGCTGTTGTCTGATTGGCTGTTAATCGTCTATCTCTTTCAGGTATCAAGATCCCCGAGAACTGTGTGGAGCGCGTACGGAGCGAGCTAACTCAGATGAACGCGGAGGTGAAGCGAGTCCGCCAGGAGAAAGAGAAGCTAGCACACGAACAGCGTCTCCAGGACGAACGCGTGCGCATGCTGATCAGACTGGAGCATGATAAAGTCCTGTACAGCCACAAAGTCTTCAACCACTCGACCCTGCAACTCACCAGCCCCCCGCCGTACCCCCAACCCCACACACATCAACCCCTTCAAGCGTCCAAGAGACAGGCCGTGGACGAAGTCCTGGACCTCACGCTCAGCCCCTGTTCTTCACCCGAGCCTCAGAAGAAGCACACGAACGGTTCGCTGAGTCTGAACAGCTTCGGCGTGTGCAAAGAAGAACTGAAGATCCCCGAGACGTTTCACCTGGAGGAGCTGATCTCTCAGGAGCAGCAGCGAGACAGGCGGGTGCCATCACAGCACAACGTCCACCACAACAGCTTACACACGCCGCAGACCATCCACACGTTAAAGCAACAGCACACGGCGTTAAGCGTGCTCCAGCAAAACGTAGCCAACACCAACGCTGCCCTCGCGCTCACGTCACAGAACTCCGCTCAGTATAATTCACACCCCGGACTGCAAGGCACCGACCAGAAGCCGGACATCAACACACTCACCAGTCATAGAATGCTCATACACCAGCTTCAGCAACGAATCCATTCAGTCTCACGTGCCCCCCATGCAATGCGTGCCGCCCCCGGGCAAAAGAACGCCTCCCAAAATTCACTCCTGCACATACACAACCCTGGAATCGTCCCTCCATCGAACCACGTCCCGCTCAGCAATCGAGGCCTCCTCCCGTCTCATCTGGACTCCAAAGACTCTCCCGACCTCCAGAACGACTTTCGTTTCGACCTGGATTCCATTGAACTGCCGCCGTCTTCGTACCATTTCTCTCGCCAAGCCTCGTCCTCTTCGTCACAATCCTTCTCTTCCCCGTCTCTCTTCTCCTCCGAGCTCACGTCGTCCTCACTGCCGGACTCCATCGGCAACGCCTTCCCGGCCTTATCCGAGCGACCGCCTCTCGCACTGGCCAACGGTCACTGCAGCATGGACGCCCTGGATTCTCACAACGGCATGACCCGCGGAGCTCCCGTCGACCGCAGCCACACGGTCATTCAGTACAAACCTCTGGACTGGGACAATACCTAGTGCTCACTGTGCCTACAGCTTCTGGAAAGGAGGAGTTATACTTGCTCTGTGAGTACACATCTGTCCGTGCGTCCAGCTGCTACACACGCAAAAGAAAGTTCGTCCTGGAATGATTTAAAGGCCACCCAGGGAGGGTTTCAAATTGCAACCGCTCATGACATGGACACGCCGGCTCCCTGTTTAATACGTAGCTTGCAGTTGGGTACGAAACAATTACATCACGCTAGGAGTGTTTGAAAACGTACGGAGCTGCCTAGCTTAGGCGCCTTACCGTCGACTTAGCTAGCTGCCTAATTAGATTTAGTTTTGTCGTCATTGTCTTATAAAGGCTGATTTATACTTCCAATCGAACCTCCTGCGCACACCCTTTAGTGGTCTAACATGCACTGTCCTAATTTTCTAACATATCAAAATTATGCCGACCACAAGGGGGAGCACGATAGGCGTCGCTATCAAAATAATGGTGTGTGCACCGTTGTAAATAAAGTATTCGCTCCCAGCTCATGGCGCTGCCTCGATGTTTGTTTGTTGATCAGGCTCAGAGGGTAAACACAAACGTGACAAAACTCTCCGAAACTTAATGCCCTTAAGCGTCGAGGCAGTGAATTACTTGCCACTACTACACTATTGTAGTGGTGACGAGGGCCAGTGGTAGCCTGTGGTTAAATACTTAACTAGTTGAACCCCTGAGCGAGCCCCTTAATTCTCAGTTGCTTTAAGGGACAGTGTAGCCTAGTGGGTAGAGAGTTGGGCTGGGAACCCAAAGGTTGGGGGTTCAAATCCAGGCTTTGCAACACTCTGCTACACTGCTGGGTCCTTGAGCAAGATCCTTAACCCTGTCTGCTCCAGGGGGCGCCGTACTGCGGCTAACCCGCGCTCTGACCCCAAACTTCCAGACAAGTTGGGATATGCGAAGAGAAACATTTCATTGTACTGCACATCTGTATATGTGTAATGACAAATATGTGTGAAGCACCACAAAAGCTGGTCAATGCACTGTCCATCTGACTGGTTAAGAAAATGTTTTCATAGCTTCCCCAACAGCTCAAACATGTTCAGATGTTCCTGAAGACAGAATCAATTGTGAATGCTGTGATAGCCCCACATTCTGCTGAAATTGCTCTAGAAACACTTCAAACACTATAAAAATATTCCTTACTTAGACATGTCTATTGATGCCTACAATCATCCTTACTAAAAAAAATCCAGCTAAAACAGCTGTTTAGTTATAGCTTGTTAAGTAACTCTTGACCAGCACTGGGTATTTTATTCCTTAATGACCGGCTGGTCTTGAGCGAAGCTTCCAGCACGGTCATGTCTTCAAGAAAAATAACTTCTAAAGCTTATTAAAAAGACAGAAACACTTTGATTATTTATTTAATTTAATTCAGACATATACATTTACACATGTGAGAACAGTAAAAGCATGTTTAACAAATTATTGGTTCATACATGTATGTAAAAAAGGTATGAATTTAAATGTTTACTGTATAATACTGAAGACAGAGGTTCAAAGGTTAGCTTTGAAAAATAACAAAGATACAAAACATATGCATATCTGTATAAATATATTTCAATAGTAGCTATATATGTATTATATAATACAATAAGGAATATCACAAAATCACAAACTCACCCCACTCAAGCACTAAAAAACAAAGGCACACAAGTTTTAATCATCAGTCTACGTTATTCTCAATGATTGTCAGTCAGCACTTTCAAATGTGAAATACAAAAAAAACCTTTAAGAACTGTCTCCTGAAAGCTTGCTCTTTATCGGGGGAACGGTCTTAATGACTATGAGCAAGCAAAACACCTGCCACATTTGTTTTTTCTTTTTTATGTGTCTCATTGTAATGGAAATGTATGTAATAGTTTTAGCTGACTTTTTTAAAAAGAAAGTGTTCAAAAGTGTCCAAAAAGCATTCAACATAATATTGTGTGCATGTTGCACATACATTTAGTTATGAAATCAATTGGGTTCTAAATGAATACAGTCCATTACTATCACGGCCATATAATTCAAAAACAGACATACAAAATCAAACCAACTCCATAACATCATCTGTCAACTTTTAACAGCAAATGTTCTTTCCAATCCAATATTTCCTCTCATTCTTTACAAAACTCCCTCTCCCAAACATTAAGGACCAGCCCGAGTGAAGGGAGAAGGCATGTTTCCATCTCCTCCTTGAATACTGATCTGCGTGTGGAGGACACACCCACACATTTGAACAAAGGCACACAGTTTACCGCTTCCTGCATCAACAACACACAATCAAAAACATTTTATAAAAAACGAGAGAAATAAAAAAGTATGCATGACAGTTTGAGGATTATGTAACATAACATTAAGCAGCATTGGTTCATATAACACATAAACCAATATTTTTATTTTTAATTGTACAAAGCAAATCTTAGTTTTAACTTGGATAATCTATTTGTGTAATTCGAAATCTATAGAGATCACATATATTTTATATTGCACATATTCATCAGATACATTTCTTCTGGCACTATGCTTATTTTTTACCCAACTGTATTAAATAATTGTAATAAGATACTTTTTAATTGTTTAGTCCGAGACTTCATATGTATAACACTGAGTAGTGTGTATGTAGACTTTTGGTATGCCCATACTAAGTTTAGAATTTGCAACACTGATTGGACAGGATAGTGTTACGCATTACGAGTGGCACTACATACAGATGATGAAACAATAAATCCCCAGGTTATTAAGACTCTATCGAGCTGAACAGTTGAGTAAGCATAAAATTACATCTTGATTAACAAAAAAAGAAGGTCCTGATACTTCTACATATTCATCTTGTGTCCTTCTATATGAAGTTACTTTTCTTCCTAAATCATTTTAAAGACACAAATCTTTCATGTTTTACAATACAATGTAATTGTGACTGGATTTCACAATGCAACAGAACACACTTTCAAAATATTCTGTAATGTTTACAAAAAAATTCCTCATAAAAGTGGAAACAACCTGAGCCATATCATATCTTCACATAGGTGCATTCATCTTCTCGGTCTAGGTTTTAAAAGATATCCTTTCTACAACATAGGAATCCTTCAGCAGTCTAAAGGAGCCACAGATCTTCCAGTCACGCCTGTTCACATGACTTGGATTAGATCTTACGATATAAACAGGTATTTGTAGTAGGAGCATAATGTGGGTATGTGTGCAATCAAGGTAACAGACTGAGGAATACAGTCAGAACTACTAGAAAATCTCTCCTCATCTTAGCCCCAAAGTGTCCAGTAAATGTGATCACATTTGCCCATCTAAATCAGGAGCTGATGTTTGGATTAGCAGCAGTGAGACATGGGAGAAGCCATGCATACTGTGTCACACTGGAACGATTTCGGCACACACACAGACACGCAAGTGTTCAGGAATGAGACCCAGAAGACTTTGAAGATCAAATATCTATAGTTTCAGTTAATCCATCTCGCTTTACCATGCAAGGGTCTTGTTGGTCCCAGATTGCAGTTTTATTTCAAGGTGTAAATCTGTTAACAATAAAATGATGTGCACAAAAGTCCTAATCTAGAAAAATGCATCATACCATTCCCTTCTATACTTTTGAATCAAACATGTGATTGAATTTCAAGTGGTAAACCACCCTTAAATCGGGTGACTGTAAACCACTTACTAAAAATGCCAAAGCTGTCAGTGGCCAGTTAGGCAAGCAATACAACAACTCTGATTGCTTAGATATATTTAGAGGGTATTTCCGAGCATAATGATCTGCTTAAAATGCTTATTAAGCAGCACAAAAGAAAAATGAGGCAGTAGCTGGCTTCATTCGTGTCACATTATACCAGTCTAATCCTTGGTAGCTGCCATGCACCGGCAAAAGACAAGTCAAAAGCAGGGAACTGGCAAATGCTATATTGAAACAAGCCAAATAAATTGGATTGTCTGATGTAATGCGTTATCTAATAAAGCCCAAATAGATGAAGCAAGTAAATGATAGCATGTACGGTCTTTCCTTATGATTTACACATATACAGGCTCACAGCCCTCTTGCTGTTCTTCTTCTTCCTCCTCCTCTACGTCTTCCTCCTCTTCTTCTGGGCCCAGGCTGCTAGCATTACTACTGCTTGAGGGCCCTAAAATGTCCTCTGGAGGTTTAGGATAACGGAAAGGGCAGCCGTTATCATCAAAGAATCGGCGAAAGGTGAACTCATAAAAAGCATGTTCAGGATGTTTGCTGTTGGGCGAGCAAAGGGTGTCCCAGGCACGAGTGCTGTCTCCACTGTCGTTCCAAGCACCCGGACCCCCCTCTTCCTCCACGGGGTCGAAGTTGGAAGTGTCCATTGGATGTGAGATCTTGGGACGGTACGGAGCAGGCTGTGTGCGAAGGCTGCTAGAGAAGTCCACTTGAGAAAAGAATGGATGGGCCTTTATCTCACCAGCACCGTTACCTCCGAGTCGTTCCTCTGCCGAACAGCAGAGGCGTCCTATGATGTCGATTGCCTCAGGGCTCAGTTTGACTTGTGGAGGCACCTGCAGTGTGTTTTCCCAGTTTATCACCTGTTAATGAATATAGAACACATGTAAGGCCTTGATCTAAAGCTTTACCAGCTACCGATGTCCCCTAGTGAATGTTAATTAAATAATATGCACTAGTTACCAAACAAATTTGACATTTAGCTAAATATGTCATAATAATCAAGTCAGAACCTTTACCTGTAGAGCTAACTTTTGAATGCATGTACTGTATATTTTATGAATTTTTACGCTTTATCTTCTGAATTTAAGTTAGCACACATTTTATTTAGTATAAATTATTAATGATGAGGGACTAGAACCAATGCCCTAATAATTTCTGTCAAGGAAAGGTAAACCTAACTATAGTTAACTAATCTTACAGCAGACACCCCAAACCCACCATCTATTAAACATATATTCCTAAATATTTAAAATATTTCAATATTTGTACAATATCATCTTTTTTGGTCCAAAAAGATGGAAATCAGAAATTAGCACTAAATCTGGGCTCTCAGCTCTCTCATAGCCGACACACTGTTACCACACCAGAGCTAAGATTGCTCTACTACTGGATAGCTAGACCCTCTAGCAAGCATAACTTTGGCAATTTTGTGTAATAATTAGATTAAATAAAGGGTTCAAGCTTTGTAAAGTCAGTGGTAGGGGTGAAGTGACACTGAGGTCAGTGTGTTGTTCACACAGAAATCCACCACCCAATGTGAGTGTATATAAATATATATAGTACATGTAATTATGTAAATTTGGGGAAGGGTGCAAAATAAACAAAAAAGTATTTGATATATAATTTCTCTTACCTTAATTTGAGTCTCAGTAGGGGTTGGTGCAAGAAAGGGGGGTTGCCCAACCAGCATCTCAAAGAGAATTACTCCCACACTCCACCAATCACAGAGCTGAGTGTATCCTGAACACAAATCACAGAAGGTTAAACAGAACCTGAACAGATGAATGCTAATAAAAACAAACAGAATGTGCTATTATTATACATTAGGGGTGCATCTTTGTTGTCTTTTTAAAACTGTTTCACATGAACACAAATGTCGTTTTTATAGACAAAAAGATACATTAAAATTAGATACAAGAAATGTCTTAATCAATGCAAGACACAAAATAGAATTTCATTTGTTGTTACACATATAAATTTGTACAGTACAACAATATCTGTCTTAGCATATACAAGCTTATACAGAAGTTGGGTTCAGGGTTCCAGGTCATCCATCGGATGGCGCCCCCAGAGCAAACAGGGATAAGGGTTTTGCTCTGCAAAGAGCCTGGATTTGAACCCCTGAAAGATAGTCCCAAGCTCCAACCACTAGGCTACACAGTCCATATTGACCCCTCTGAAAGACAGTCCCAAGCTCCAACCACTAGGCTACACTGTCCATATTGACCCCTCTGAAAGACAGTCCCAAGCTCTAACCACTAGGCTACACTGTCCATATTGACTGAATTGGCACATTGAAGCATCTTTCTGACACCAACGAATTAATGTCAGCGAACAACAATTTGGACCTCTAGCGGGTGCAGCCACATTCACAGCATCACTTATTAAGAAATACTTTAATACTTTTATTGTCCGGATTGTGCGATCTTTCAGACTGCATATGTTTTGTTCCCCTGGTGAATATTTGCATAATACCTTTTCTTAGTAGCACTTCAGGAGCAATGTAGTTTGGAGTCCCAACTAGAGAGTGTGCAAGGCAGCGCTGGTGAAGCCGGTCCGTCCGTTGTTCCAGTGTTATTAAACGGTCACCACAGCGACAGTTAGACACATCATCCCACAAGTCACTCGGCTCCATGCTGTCCTGACGAGTATGGTTTCCTATAATAGTCATAATAATGTATTAAAATAAAAGTACGTACAGAAAATAAAATCATGTTTTCAATAATGTTTGTCTTACCTTTTTGGTAATACTTCGAGTTGTGAGTCCAACGGAATCCTGTGCACAAGCCGAAATCGGTAAGCTTGATGTGTCCATCCAGATCGATAAGAATGTTATCAGGTTTGATGTCTCTGTGGATGAAGCCCATTTTATGCACACTCTCAATGGCGAGTGTCAGCTCCGCCACATAAAACCTGGCCAGTGGCTCCGGGAACACCCCCATACGAATTAAGAGGCTCATCATGTCTCCCCCAGGAATGTAGTCCATTACAAAGTACAAACTGTCACGGTCCTGAAATGAGTAATACAGTCGGACCACCCACTCATTATCCGCTTCTGCTAGGATGTCACGTTCTGCTTTAACATGGGCCACCTGGTTGCGGTTTAGGACGTCTTTCTTTCGGAGGGTCTTCATGGCATACAGAGCCCCTGTATCCACTTTCCGGGTCAGACACACCTCTCCAAAAGCCCCGATGCCTAATGTTTTGATTTTTATGAACATAGATTTGTCCATCTTAGCACGGCGCAGACGGTTGTAGTTGGACTCCTTCTGGTTCAGCATCTTTCGCATCTGCTCTTGTTCTTGTTCCGATAGGCCAGCCTAGTGGAAGGAAAATGAAAGAGGAGAAGATTAGATTGCTTAGTTTTGTCTGGGGTCTTGGGCATAATCTACTAACATTGAATATGAAAACTGTCAATCTGAGCATCACAAACTCACAACCAATTTACTTACTAATCATCAATCATTTACACCTTTATAAGTCTATATCTGGTGGCACGATGGCTATGTGGTTAGCACTGTCGCCTCACAGCAAGAAGTCCCAGGTTTGATCCCTAGGTCGGGCTGGGGTTTTCTGTGCGGAGTTTGCACGTTAATCCTTGTGTCAGCATGGACTTCCTCCGGGTACTCCGGTTTCTTCCCACAATCCCAAAACATGCACTAGGTTGATCGGAAATGGGTACAATTGTCCAGTAATCTCACACACAAGATCCCTGTAGCGATACGGGGTTGGAGAAAGACCTGGAAGCCTACTCCGTAAAAATAATTGCTGAGTAACTCTGGGGATCGGTAACGGCCCACAGAGTGACCCAAGTGTTGTAAACGACTGAAACGGGTAAAATACCTACATACAAGTCTATATCTGCTATATTAATGTTTTTAGGGGTCTACTTGATGTGGTAAGTTTAACACCAAATATACTTCAAACACAGCCCTCTATTGTACCTGGGTTTGGGACTACATCTGTGTGCATTTTCCAAAAACTATGCAGCTTAGTTATTCCATTCCCCTTTCCAGTCACAGCCACTAGCATGCTGGGCACCAGCATGAACAACAATAGACTTTTGGTTTTAGCTGGGTTGTCCAGGAGGACATCATAACCTATGCAATTACGGCCTCTGCGGAGTGATTACGACTACACTGAAAGATAGTAAGGATCAGTTGAAAACGCTATGTGATTAACACTACATAAGTGGATCTCTTGAGCTCTGGAGTCTTTTTAGTCAGTGTGGCTACAATACAACTGGTTGGTGATAGATACTTTCACTTTATATACTCTAGCTCTTTTGGTTCAGAATGATAAGCTGCCTTTCTCATTATATGTAGTAAATAGGGTTAACCCTAACCCTAACCCCTAACCCTAAGTGACCATTGTAAAAGACAACTAAAGCAACTATGCAGCACACACATTTTTCTCTGCTAGTTTCATCAAAGCCCACTGCTTAACAATAAATAGTTCACCTAAAAAAGCATAAAAACGGTTTGTTCGTATATAATTACTTAGACCTATTACCTTAGACATCTCTTGCTCGAGCTGCATTCTACGTGTCAGCTTCTGCTGGTGGATCTTCATAACGTTCTCTACATGCTGCTCCATGTAAAATTTAAAAGCGAAAGGAGAATAGCTCTTGATGCGCGACTCCCTTTTCTCCTCATCCCATGCATTTTTTCGCACAGGTACTGGTGAAGTCTGGATTTGCTTCTTATCTTTGACAGCCTTCTCTCCTTTTCCTGGTTTAGTTTTATCTTTGGTGGCACGTACTTCTTGCTTTCCTGCCGGGGCACTCGGGACTGGCCTCCCTGAGGTGCTGCGGTCTGGAACTCCAGCTTCAGCTTCCAAGGGTGCACTTTCTGGTCCACCTATGGCTCTGGGCATAAGCAATGTTTTATGGTAGGGTGGCGGTGGACATCTGGGCTCCTGTAAAGTCTCCAAAGCAAAGGTTTCATCAGGCAAGTACCCATGGGTATCTGCTGTATCTTGGGCCTGTGCGGCTAACCACCCTGGATGGCATGGTCCAACTGCAGTCTTGGGCTCTGGTCTCAACACTCTCATGCTCTTAACAGGCTGCTGGATTGGTGGAGAGGTCACTGCAGTTATGGTGTTTGGTGGGCCCATACTAGCCTCTTGCTTGCCAGCTACTTTAACTGAAGGGGGTGTTGCTTGTCTAACGTTTACTTTTTGATGGTTGTTGAAGGAATTGGTTCTGCTGGGGACACGTACCTCTCCCCGGAATGGCCCCTGCGGTTGCCTGGCTGGAGGTGCTGCCTCAGGACCCTGAGCTCCTGCCCAGTGGTGGTCATACACATCAAGATTGAGACTAGCCCTGGAAGGAGTAAGCAGACCTTGAGGAATATCTGAAAATTCCCCACCCATTGCTGATGCTGCTGCTCCTCCGGGGGAGCGGGATATAATATGGACTTGGTGTGATGTTGGGCTGGCTTGACGTGGGTGTGAATGAGAAGGCAGGTAAATGTTAGCTGGGTAGCCACCACTATTTTGGCATATTGACCCTTTAGCTTGCATATTGACATAGTTATCTGGTGCCAACGGGGGCATCTTGTTCTGGAATGAGGCGCTCCGTTTGATGTTGTAGTTGGAGGGCTCCATAATATGAGGTCTGTATTCGTAATGAGGACTGGGTGGCTGGGATTGAAGTTGCATTGGTGGACCTGACACACTGTAGCCCATCATGGCCTGTTCCATGCCCCCTGCATATGCCTTCTGCTGCGCAGGACCAGAGGAGTAAATAGTGTTCCCCTGAGTATTTTGAGGAGCCATGTTCGGTGGGTAGGCGCCCATGCTGGGGGGACGAACCATGGGGCTTCCCAGTCCTGGGCCCTGTGCTGAGCTAGAGGGTGGCATCATATAGCTTATGACTGGTGGGGCGCTCATGTAGGGATGTGCCATCTCTGCCTCTGGACCATAGAGAGGGGGTCCCATCTGATGATAGGCAGGTATGGTACTTTCACTAGTGTTTTCCATGGTTGGTCTGTGATCCATTGAACTGGGCATGCCACCCTGGCCTAAAATATACAAAGGATCGATTAAGAAATCTTCTAGAACATTAAAAAATACAATGTGATGATACAAAACGAAACATTTATGTTCATTGTTACAGCTGCATAGCTTTAGACTAACCTAGGGAGGTCTGTTTGATGACACGTACAATCTGCTCATTCCTAGGGTCTAAGTAGCCCATCTTACTGATGTACTCCAGTGCTGCCTCAATGTTACGACTCCCAGTTTGTTTCAAAGCACGAACTGCCATTTCCTGTGTCACAGTGAAATAACACACAAAAAACATCATTTAAAAAATATTATGAAATATGGATTGACCATTCACAATAAATCACTATTACACAACATGCACAAACACTATATGGTAGCTATTCATCCTATTGGTATTAGATAAGTGCCTGTCTAAGGTTTGGTGCCACCCACGCCAATAGGCGAATGACAATTTTACAATATTAAATTCTATACAACTTGACCACATGACATTGGAATGTGGAACGAATGCTACATTTATACAGAATGAAAATGCAAACTCCACACAGAACAGACACTAAACAAATATAATATAAATAATTTTATAACATTAATTTAGGTGTGGCTACAAGGCTATTGGCGGCACGGTGGCTGAGTGGTTAGCACTGTCGCCTCACAGCGAGAAGTCCCGGGTTCGATCCCCGGGTCGGGC
>JAOTRQ010000031.1:4147392-4160213 GCA_028565875.1 Hoplisoma paleatum
TATCCAAATATATCTCCTGCCTATGAGATGCTATTAGTATTATTGGCATGTTTATTATTCATCGAGAACTTTATTTCATCTCACCTGTAAAAACACACTTCTGGTCTGGCTACACTTGATAGATTTAGATTCATTGTGAGCAGTATTTCAGTTTTGGATGATGTTTAAGGATTATAGTCGTCTGTGGATTACAGACCGTCCATAAGCTTCACACAGAATGTCATTTAGAGCCACATTATTTAACCACATTATTTACATTATCATGACTGGTGATATGTTTCTGCATTTGTAGATATGTGTATCATAGCTCGAAGTGGATGGTGGCTGGAAATGCCGACTCTCCTGTTCCCCCACGTGTCTACATCCACCCGGATTCACTGGCCTCAGGGGACACGTGGATGAGACAAGTGGTCAGTTTTGATAAACTGAAACTGACCAACAATGAGCTGGATGACCAAGGCCATGTGAGTGTCACATATTACAGTAAGATCTGCTCCATTAGAAACATTTTACTTTACTCTTCACTCACTTGCATACTTTGTTACTTTGATTTGACCCGACATCATCACATTTGAGCTATTGTTAGTACATCTATACTTTAGGATTAGCTTATTTGTGTTGTTTTAATGATTCTATATAGAGACAAATATCTTATATCGTATATTTTACCTCACTGCTATTCTAATGATGTGTGGATGGTATTGTTTCAGTGTTATGGCTCTTTTTACTTGCATGTTTTATCTTCTAATAATACGTCATTGATGGTATAATCTGAAGGTAGTTAAAGGGTAAGTAGATCTGTTAAACATTCTAATATAAATGGCACAGCGATTAAAAGCTATGCTGTAGCATTTAACAGACACTAAGTACAGATTATTTACCATTTGCCAGTATAATCTACCGAAAATTACATTTATTAATGTATATTCTGAAGCATGTGCATACTTATCAATCCGAATCAGGGGATTCACTTATGCATCTTAAGACCCCTTATTAGTCTTGTTAAACCTCTTTCTAACAGTGAAACGGTACGACAGCGGTGTCGGATCTGCACCAGGTCTCCTACACTCCAGAATTCATAACTCAGATGCTAGCTGATGGATCACATGCCTTGTAGTTTTTTCCTTGACTTTTTTATTGAAAGCTATTCACTTTATTTCCAGGGGGACCAGTCAGAATGGAAAGTCAAGCACTCTAATGCATTTTTTTAAATCTCAAATGAAAAAAGAATGCTGAAGATAAATGATGTATATACATGCAATATAGGAAATAGTTCAATTTTTTTATTAGATTTTTTTTTGAGTCATCAAAAAATTTCCTTGAGTCATTTTTAGATCTATACACATCCGTTTCAAGCCATTGTTTTCCCAATAAGTTATGGCACGTTTTTTATAACTCTTGATTGAAAGGTTGCGATATTCCATTAACCTAGAAGTACGATTTAGCAATTGCTGGATCAGGCTGAAGTTATTTTACACAACTGTAATAAAAGTCTTGGTCATGTAAAAGCTGAAAAGCTGTTTTTTAAGCAGAAAATAAAGGTAATTAATTTTTAGAAATTGATGTATGAATACATTTCACAATGTGTATTTTTGATCAAACATTGTTCTGTTTATTTTATAATTAAAGGGCTACACGAGCCAATTTATTTATTACATTTTTCTCTAATTCATTGGCTGACTCAATGTCTTGATCAATACGTAGGGTGTTTTTAATCTGAATAACAGAGCAAATGATTCTTAGACTTCATTTTACAGTTCTTGCATCCTTAGGAATTCAAATTCCCTTCCCATGATGACAGGATGATTTCTTTAACTTCACCGTGTGACTTTACAAACCTAATATAAGTGCAACACAAAGGAAAAAAATAGTTTCACTGTACAGTTAATAAAGAATCTGTGTCTAAATCGATTAACCAGCAATACAATGACTTTCCTAGATATTCTATTGGGAAAATATTTGTATTCCTTACACCATGAATCAGCCACTGAGGATCCAGATTTTAGATGTTTATTTCAAATAGCCGTTACCAGCCAAGTTTTTCGGCGAGTTCTGCTTGACTGGCATCGTCCGTGCATATGGAGATGTTTTTGTTCGAATCACTGATGCTATCACTGCCCTTCTGACAAATATAATAACACATGGGTGTTAGGAATCACAATGTGCTGGTGTTTTGAGGGAAATGTGAGAAGAGCGGTTTTTCTGCTTCCACAACCATAAAAAAGTCACTTTATGTTTTTGGTTGCTAGGAGCCAGAAAGGCAGAATATCACATTAGGAGGTCGTGCACAAGATCGATTTGTTGGTTAAATTCATTTACATTTTCAGCATTTAGCAGATGTCTTTACTCTAAAGCGACTTACAGTACAGTTACAATACACATTATACAGTCTAAAAGGGTTAAGGGCTTTGCTCAAGGATCCAACAGTAGCAACCTGGTAATGGTGAGGTTAGAACCAGCGTCCTTGAGATTACTACCTCTGTTCCCTAACTGTAAGCTATAACTGTCTACGAGCTAGTTTCTCATCATTTACATTTAGGCAATAAGCAGATACTTTAAGTATTAATCTGGCAGTGATGGACTTGTGAACCTTCTGATTAATCCAGTACATTAACCACTAAGCTAAAGCTTATTTTAACTCATCAGTCAAGTTTTTATTTTAAACGTGTAGATCTAAATGTAGATTTAGTATACAGAAATTAAATAGCAAATATCGATTTATTGACATGACTCCTAAAACATATACAGTTTGATGTAATTAATGTGTTTGACTAGGGTTCATGCCAATCAAATTCAACTTAATTTGCCCTGATTGGCCTTTTTTAAAGATGTAGATTTAATATACACAAATGTAATAGCAAATATCTAAAACAGGTTTTTACTTGACATTAAATAAAAAACAGTTTCGTGTCATTAAAAAAGATTGACTAGGGTTTAAGCCAATCAGATTCAATTTAATGCCCCCTCATTATGTCCATTATGTGTAGTAATGGACACGAGGCTTTGTTAATATTAATGTTTTTTGTCTTCTTAGTATAAAAGCTAAACCACCAGGTGCAAATTTGTCACTGTCCAAAAGAATCAAAACAGGAAATCACTAAAAACTTGTTTTGTTTTTCACACACTTTGATGATTTTGGGTCCTTTTAGTTGTTATTGGCTCGGTGGAGGATGGAGAACTGTATTTCTCTGCCAGGCTGTTTTCATGCCAGCTCAGCGAGGGAATATTTACTGTTGGTCTGAGCCTGGTCCAACTAAAAGTTCAGCTTTTTTTGCTTTTAAACACACCATGAAACGAGCATAAATAAATAAATATGCTGCACAAATACCACAAATAAAATGACATTTTCCCTGCAGATCATCCTCCACTCCATGCACAAGTATCAACCGCGAGTTCATGTCATCCGGAAGGACTTTAGCAGCGAGCTCTCTTCGACTAAGCCAGTACCCAGTGGGGAGGGAGTTAAAACCTTCAGCTTCCCTGAAACTGTCTTTACCACCGTCACAGCTTATCAAAATCAGCAGGTTTGTGAAATGATGTTCACGTCAACTAACTTGGAACCTTTGCAAAAACCCAACAGCTATCACAATTGGAAATGATTCGTTTTATTACAGATTACCCGCCTAAAGATCGATCGCAACCCTTTCGCTAAAGGTTTCCGGGACTCTGGAAGAAACAGGTACATTTTCATGAGCTCTGATGTAACTGAGCCATCCATTGTACAGTCCGTGCTGCACGACCAAATAAACAGAAATTCTAAATGTAACCTTTCATATGGAAATAATGCTCAGGAGACTCCACATGGCCGAGCCAATACAAATCACCTGCTGCTAAGCCTGCCAAGATATCCTTGGTTGATCTGTGATAACCACATCTGATTTAGGTCTAAGCAAAGTCTCTTCCTCTCGTGAATAATCTCTCTCTCTTTGTGTGTCGGACACTCGTTTGTGTTTTGCTCTTTATTGTTTTTCGCTGTATAAACCGACGACACTCTTCAGACTCTCTTCACACTACATGGCTTCACTTTTCTGAAGTCTGAATTATCATATATGGAGAGAACAGCTGAAACAAGCACAGCACATGAAAGTGCGCTGCCATCTGGGGAACATTAACAACGTAGATATTTGAAACATCTTTTTTTTTCTTTTTCACGAAACAATAGAGGGCCTGATTTATGAACTAGCTGTTTCAACGTACCAGAAACAGATGAAAAGATTATATGGGAATAAGATATTTATAGTCCAAAATCTACTCACTCACACATATATCGTAATTTAGCGTAGATTATTACTTCAGAATTATAACCCCGCTTGAGTAATAAAATTATAAATCCTCCACAAAGTAACCCAAAATTATTTTAGCCAAAGACTATAATAAATATTATATAACTTTACAGACTTTCTTTTAATGTACGGCCAATGCCATCATTGATGCACGTGTTTGCACAGCCAGACGCTCAGTCTTTTTATTACTCGAATACTGAGCTGTTTGGTTGGAAGGGATTTAATCTCTAAGCCTACATTATTATTGTGTGTGCCTAATGAGCATGTGTAAGTCGAGTCCTGCAGCACTTAAAGGAAGTTGTGTGGTGCAGGATTAAGCTGAGTCTGAGACCGGGTCGTCTCTCTCGGTACAGGAAAGTAAATCACACAGGAAAGAGAATCATGTACAGAATCGGGGATGAAACACACTCAGATTTATGTTCACTGTAAAAATCGTGTACTTTTTACAGGCTCCAGTTTCCTCTGCCTCCTCGAACTGTTCTTTGTGTAATTTTTTTTCTTTTTATTCCTTTTTTTTCACGTTTTGACATTTTTAATATGGTCCCCTTAACAGTCGCTTTGCCTTTGCTTTTTAATTATTGTCATCTTTGTGTCCCTAGGACCGGTTTGGAAGCAATCATGGAAACTTATGCTTTTTGGAGGCCACCTGTAAGGACGCTCACTTTTGAGGACTTCACGAACATGCAGAAGCAACAAGGTGTGTGAACGGTTCATGTAAAAAAAAAAAAAACCTTCAAGCCTGTAGGTGTGCATTAAATCGCAGACGATTCCCTCGTACATTATTATGGGCTTGTGCAAAAATGTGAATGTGTTCCTGCATATTTAATGCACGAGCACCTTTATTTGATAAAATCGCTCGTATTACAACTTATTGTAACATATATTTGAAATTATCAGCACTTGTGCCATAAAATGTCCATTCCAAACACTCTTTTTTTCTCCTTGTTATTGCGAACACAATGAAACTTTGACAAAGGTGCAAATATGAGTTGATTTATTGAATTTGAATTAGCATGTCACCTTCTCTAAACTACCGAGACACATTGTTAGAAACCTCAAACTTAACTAGTGGAACATGTAGTGTAAAATGTGACTAGGAGTGTTAAAATAATGTATAAGTATAAATCTAGGTGTATAGAATAGAAGACCATGCTCCAGTATTCTGCCATATTGTATGCACAATCATATTAAACTTGGGGGTCTTAAGCAGAACAATTGTGCCCTGTATAGAATGTGTTCTGTTCTATAGTTTTTATATAAGAATTAGTTTAATATCCATTTTAAAGGATGTTTTTTGTTCTATGTGACAGCGACAATAAATCTGACTAGTTAATGTCATGACATGACAAAGATGTAGAAATTAATTTATTACGTTTTCCCAAGGGAAATAATTAATTCTTATTACTTTTGGACGTATTTCTGCAAGAAGTCTCAATAATAATGAATAACTTGAACATAACCTGTGTGTTTGCTTCACTGTGATGGTAATGTTTTATGTCTAGCATATATGAATATCTGGGTGTATATGGGTTATTATTTTTAATTGTACAATAGAATTAGGTCCAGGTTATTAGGGTATGCCATGTTAAAACTCAAATTCAACCGAATTGCTCTGGCAAAGGGTCACAAAGCACAATTAGACCTGTCGTGGATGTTCATAACTGTATTAATGTGCTTTTCTCTGTTAGCTATGGCTAAATGTAAACAATCTGGAAAATCAAATGTTATACTTCTATTCTCCTCTCCACTGGTTCTTTTTGAAAGCCGATAATTAATACGAGCTGACACGTGTTCATCTTCACTCTCCTAATAGATTAGATGTTAATTAAAGATTTGTATGCCTGATGAACTTTTGGTACTCTGTGAAGACTTTTCTCCCCCTCCGGATTGTTTTCACCCCTCCTGAAGTGCAGCCAGTTTTTTTTCTTCCTTCTGAGTAATCAGCTATTCCCTCCGCACCTCCGAAAGCCCTCTCACCCCTGCCCGACAATAGAGAAAAAGAAACATGACATCACCTCGAGAGCTCTTCTCGTTCGGCCAGCAGAGCAGTACCATGCAGAGAGGAACTCAGCTAGATTATCGAAGGCATATGGAGCTGGACCAAACTTCAGCCAAGATGCAGAGTCCTAAATTGTTTTGGACTGACAGCATGATATTTCCCTTCCTCTCGTACTATGGGCTCAAACGAAAAGTTCAGAGCAAAAAGAAACCCTGGCCAGATACTCATTAATAAAGAAATATGTGATTATTGATATCCCACAGCTAGCATCCAGTTCCAAGACTTTGATATATTCAATCTGGATCAGCCAAGTGTCCTTTTCTTTATACGTTATTAATGCACCTTTTTTTAGGTGGAATGATGAGCCAGATTTTTGTTTTGTGTTTTGTTGATCTGATATTTGGGATATATTGTATACTTCAATTTTTTAATTTGAACCACATTCACATAAATGCATTCATCAGAGAGTTTTATGATTTAGGTATTCACATGCTAGCTGAATATAAGAGATTTTGTCCCTATTTGAAGACACATAATAAAACAGGTCTCGCTTTTCCCTGAAGCACAATTAGGGTGCATAATATCTAAACACAGTGACTTTTATGTGATATCTGCAGCTAGATTTGTAACGCTGGACACGAAAGTCTCATACCAAATGTCTTCCGTAGGAAAGAGATTATCTTTAGAACAAATCAGAGGAGATCGTTTACATTTCTGTTGACATTTGCAGAATTTTGCAGACGCCTGAATCTAAAGCGAATGACATCACAGTTGCAGGATGAATTCTGAGCAGCTGAGGGTTAAAGGCCCTGATCACAAACCTCACGGTGGAAACCTAGTAGTGATTCGTATTAATAGTCCTGCACTCTAACTACTAGACTACAACTGGCCCCATCATTTCCTGTCTATAATCAGGGCAGCATGTTGGTGGGTAGCACTGTCACTTCACATCTCGAAGGTCCGGGGTGGGGCATCTTTACAGTGTGGAGTTTGTAAAAGCTTGTTGTCTATTTGTTCACTCTGGCCGCTCTGGGTTTCTCCTACAGTCCAAAAACAGGCAAGCAAGGTAAACTGAAGAATTGTCCATGACTTCCATGACCGTGTATTGCTAAAACTTGTATTGCTGCCATGAACGCAACCAAATGTATTCTTCTATAATTGCTTTATTACACATACATTTAATGATTAGAAGGGCCGTCCTGATACTTTTGTCCGAATACTGCAGAGGTGGAACGTAACGAATTACATTTACTTACGTTACTGTTACTGTATTAGTATTCTTGCACTTTTTAAACACCATTTGAAGAACCTCTCGGATGGAGAGGTGTTTGATGGGATGCTCTGTCCTAAATCACACATAATAGTGAGACGATACATACAGCAGCGGTAACTAAGTGCTTAAGATACTGGGCGAGAGACCAGAAGATGTTCAAGCCCCGCGAGTTATGCAGCATTATAATTGTACGTCACTTTGGATAAAGGCGTCTGCTAAATTCTATAAATGTAAATACATCTCTAAATGTTCAGCTGATGTATCAACATTTTTTTTTCTATTGTATCTTAATTAAAAACAACTATTGTAAAGATTTTTATTGTATTTTAGTACTCTCTCCACCTCTGATACACTGTACTATGATGGTACTTGGTTTGGATTGATGTGTTTGCACATTATGACTGGAGTTTCCTTTATATTACGCTTCCTGACTATGAGTTCTACATTTTAGGAGGAAGCACCGGCACGTCCCCGACTACCTCGAGTACTGGCACCCCATCTCCCTCTGGAGCAGCTCATCTTCTCTCTCCGTCCTGTTCCCCTCCGACCTTTCACCTGGCCCCTAACACCTTTAATGTGGGCTGCAGAGAAAGCCAGCTATGTAACCTCGGTTTGTCTGAGTATCCCGCTTGTGCTCGCAGCAACATGTCAACCCTGCAGGGCTACGGAGGACTTGCTGACGGTTCCTACGGCCGTCTTCAAACGGCAGGGGGCAGCGTAGCCACCGCTCAGCCTTCAGACTCCTTCTTGCCTCAAAGGACTTCCTCTTTAATTGCAGCAGGAATGCAGGGAAGCGCTCACACCCAGCTGGCCGCCAGCAGTAATGGTGGAGGAAGTTGCAGCGGTAAGATGGATGCATACGGAAGTCAGCTGTCATCTTTCCCCACCTCTCAGCTCCAGTATGTGATGCAAGCTGGGGCTAGTAATGGCTCCGGAACGTCCTCCTCTCCAGGATCCTCACCTTCTTCGGGCCACATGTTTTCTGGGAGCCATCACCACATGCAGCAGGGCTCGTATAATGCCTTTTCTTTGCACAATCCTTACAACCTGTACGGATACAACTTTCCAGCCTCGCCACGCTTAGCTGCAGGCTCAGAAAAGTCTCAAGCTGGTCTACAGTGCACGTTGTCTTCTGCTGGAACCTTTACCGAGCGGCAGTACCTTTCCAGCAGCAGCATGGATGGCATGCACATGATCGGAAATCCCAGCAATAGCCAGCAGGTGCCTGCGGCCTGCGACGGTCGCCAGTATGGCTCTTCATCTCAGATGTCCATGCATATGGTATAAAAAAAGAAGCCGTGCAAATCAAATTCTCAAATCTTTTGGGTCGGCGCTCTCACAAATCTGGTGGCCTTTATTAAATATGTATGAAGGTCTCAAACAAAAATAAAGTACAGTTAATACACAGGACGTACACTTCACTAATATCACTAAATGAAAAAAAATCAATGTGCTATTTATGTCTTGTTTGTTTATAATATATGTAAAATTTGTTGAAATATGTATAAGCTTTTGTGGACCCACTCTCTTCATGGTTTTCGACCTCAAAAACGGCAGTAATGTGGGGCGAAGGTGGACTCAGTGTTCATGTTCTAAAGAAGAAATACAAACCTTGCTTTTATGTCATTGTATTTTGTTTGAATACCATTTGTTATATCAAAAATGGGAATCCTATTCACTCAAAGAGGAGAAATTCTGTGAATTCAATGCAGTTGAAAGGCATTAGAACTAGACACAAGCACTAAATCACGAACACAAATGTGTGTTATAACTTAAGGACACTGATTAGCAATGACTGAATTTATATTCAGTGGTCTGTACGTGTTTTAATGGAACATATATATATTAATAAACATATATATGTTAGACTCATACATTTAAAAGGTCATGTGTGAAAACATAGAAACACAGATTGTGTTTTGGAGTGCTGTAGAAATGTAAAGTATTTAATTGCTAAGCAACAGTATCGTTTTATTACCAGATTATGGTGACCCAGCAAACACGAGGTGCACGATGATGTAAGTGCCGAGCACAAAGCCGCAATCATTTCATTGAGTAGAGACGATGTTTGGAAATATCTGACATCATAGTGATGAAACTTTTTAGTCAACAGGCGTTATTGTTTAACAAGGTACTTCTGCAGAATTCTTCTGCAAATGTAAATAGTCACACCCCAAATGTATTAAAGGTAGTGATATCTATTGAACACAGTTCAACCCTTCATCTTTACAGTCGGATTTCTACAACTAATAAACAATCGAGGCTGTTTTATTCGTGCATGAAAAGTCATTGAGAGAAATGTGGACATGTGGACATGAAAGTGAATGTAAATCTGTGTCCTCTTAACAATTCTGTTGCTGCCACGGGTCTGACACAGACAAAATCTATATATTCTAATTATGAATAAAAGTATTAAATAAATAATAATTTCTATTTTTTGACTAATCGTGCAGTTTACATTTACTACGTTTGTTAATGTGGCATTCGAACATGCCACCTGCTTTAAGTACGTCTTTTCTTTTTCTCTCTCTCCCTCTACTTAGGTCTGTTTTTAATAGCCGATACTAATAATATGTATTCACGGTCGCCCCGTCTTGTCCTGCTGTTTATTATTCAGGGTTTCAGAGACAGACTCCAGTGGTTTAGAAGCACAATCAGTATCGTTCACTCGTTCAAATCACCTCCTATTATGTGCAGTTTCATCCATGAAATATCGGATCTGAATCCTCATCAGAAAAGGGGTCTAATACCACAGAGATGTCCCGAACAATTAGAAACACCTGTTTTCCAAACCCCATGCACATGTTGTGGAAGAATACGTGATTTCACTATTTGGACCGGTTCCATTAATCTGGAGATTATTTCCAATAATTATCCGTGTTTATTTGTCCGACAAAATGACTCCAAATGACTTATTAGACACGCCAATCAAGTGTCGGAATATCAGTGCTCCTGAAAATACACACACACAATGTCAATTATAGGCTTATTGCTGGTATTATTATTCTTGATTCATTATAAATTAACAATTGTTATTTTATGATATATGATATATGCATATGGACATACTTGTATCATACTCAAAACTTAAAATAAGTAAGAAAAGGGCCACAATATACAAGTTTTAAATTAATCAGTAAACAAGGTTTTTAGCAGTATTAAAACACAAAGCTGAAAAACTAAATAACACAAATTTAAAAAAATATATTTATATTATGTTTAATATATGATTTTAAATATATACTTTAAAATTTTATCTGAACGTTGTATCCATGAATGAAGTTGATATTATATTTTATTTATCATATTCTTTATTATGTTTTAATATTCTGATAAATCTTTAAAAGCAATTTCATTTAAACTGATGATCATATTTTCAGGCCACTTGCTATATGATAATTTACATTCAACTGGATCAACCGAGTGAAATTTCGAAAAAGAATTAAAGATTTACAGGTACAGATTTTAATATTAATTAATGTTTCTAAATCCACAGCAGGAATAAAATTAAGAGTTACATTAAGTATCTGAATGAATGGTTATGGCTGGTTAAGGGCTGGACTAACTACAAGTTTACTCTGGTTAAACCATCTTGTGTTTATCTTTTTCTGTTCATAAAGACAATAACCAGCATGCACTTCAAACAAATGGACTTTTCCAAGCAGAGTTTGCACACTATTTTATGTTTGTTAGGAATATTTCTGCTTTAATAGTTCACCTCACTTCCAATCAAATCAAATCAAAGCTTGTTTTGTGACTTACATAATCGTACATGTTACAACCGACTGTGAAATGCTTTTATAAAAAATACAACATATTAAAATATACATTACTTTAAAAATAGACAATTACAAATGTAATATAATAATATATTTACATACTCACATATTACATTTACATACTTACATACATACAGAAATGTGAGTCTAGATTATTACAGTTGGGACCATATACACTGTATTTACAGTTTAGACAGTGTAAACAGTGTAAAACACTTAAGACCATTTTATTACATGCTTTTATTTTTTTTTAACACTGGCTTCATTGTTTGGGCTTTTCTCTCCACAGGAAAGCAGTGAGACAGAGAACATGACGGACGAACAGGACCGAATGTAAAATAAGTGACACTGATGGTGTCGAAGTGCTAAATTCCATTTAAAATCTGAAAGTCAGTCATGGTGATTAGAGAACTGGGCTTGTGATGGGAAGGTTGTAGGTAACAGGTTCCCAGGCGCGATGGCTAGGACTGCCCACCGCACTGGGAAAGTGTGCTCTCTGCTGCCCCTTGGTGTTTGTGAAATAATTCTTAAGTGTGTAAAAGTAAAGGGGTAAAAAAGGATTCTAAAAGACATATAAAGACGTAGTTATACTGTCACGGTGTAATATGACTTTATAAAGTCTACTACATGTATGAAAGTCATGAATAATTTTATAAAGCTAGATACTACACAGTGGATAGAAAACAATAAACTACCTGTGATAAGAATTTAATATTTTTTAGCCCAACTTCAGCCTCTTATGGGTCCAAAACTTTTAAGAATTAAAAAAAAAGCCCAAGTCTAATAAGTTTGGAACGTTTGTTCTGCAGATGATGTAAGTAACCCATTCTGAAAAACTATAGACCGTATCGGACGCCTCACTTCTTCCTGAGCTGGGGACGGAGCTGAATATAAGAGCTGTGACTTGTGGGTTATGGTATGAGGGGGATGAGGCCTGGTACTGGGGTCTCAAATTGCCTTCTGAACACTTGTAGAGTGAAAGGGGTTTTGAAAGGGTGTCGTCCGTGTTAAGGATGAATGGTGCACAGATGTGAAGTCCTGATGTACTGTAATGGCTGGAGTAAACGTTAATGTACCAGGTTAAGGGTACTTTTAAATGACATCATACGTATCTGTTAGATTAACAGCTCGTTGACATTTCTTGTCATTATTATTAAAAGGATCTTTTGCTGCCGGTCCTTTAGCTTTCATAACCGTGTCATGTTAAAAGTAAACATCGCCTCTGACATGAGCCATTCAACTCTTATTGTTGGTTATGGGAGATATTGTATTGTAGACTATGTGGCGCTACACCTCATTGGCTGAACCCAAAACGTTTATATTACACGATACATGACTTTATTCGTGTAAATTATTTATTTAGTTCATCAAATGCTTTAAACCAAATCAACCGTTTCAGTATACATGCCAAGTAATTGTGTGTGTGTGTGTGTGTGTGTGTGTGTGTGTGTGTGTGTGTGTGTGTGTGTGTGTGTGTGTGTGTGTGT
>JAOTRQ010000031.1:4273189-4286324 GCA_028565875.1 Hoplisoma paleatum
ATTGCCGAGATACTCTGGGGATCGGTAACGGTTCACAGAGTAACCCAGGGTCGAAGTCGACTGAAGGGTAAAATAGAATAGAGAGATCAAGCAATTGAATACTCTATGCTGACCAGCTGGTTTTTAGATTTCTATTTGGCTTACTTACATGTTTTGGGACTGTGGGTGGAAAACTGAGCACTCAGAATAAACACTCGGTGATACCATGAGAACATGCACAGATCTTCGCAGATGTTTGTATTTGTCATTTCTGCATTGAAAGGGTCAAGCTTATTTTTCATCTGCATAGTGATTTTAAATGTGGATGCAGTCTGTGATCTTGCTTGAATCAGGTGCTCTCAGATGAAGAAAAAAGAAAACAGTATGACTCTTATGGAGAGGAGGGTCTTAAAGAGGGACGTCATAGCTCACATGATGATATATTTTCTAGGTGAGTGTTTTAACAGGTACAGTATTAGTTTCTTTATGGATTGTTTATTTTTGTCAGTATAACTGTTCGATTTTCAGCATTTTAAAGGAATATTATTCTGATTTTAGAGCTTAGAAAACATATCTGTTAAGTCATCAGATGTCTGTAGGCTTGGATATGTAGAAGACTTTATTGTGCTGCAGATTATTGTGTTACAGCCTGTAGATCAGTTCTGTTACCTTGTTGGAGTGTATGTACATGCATCTCGGTATGATGTTCTCTTGTCTCATGTTTGTTGCAGTTTCTTTGGGGACTTTGGGTTCATGTTTGGTGGAAATAAACAACAACAAGACCGGAACATTCCAAAGGGAAATGACATTGTACTGGATCTTGAGGTGACGTTGGAGGAGGTTTATTCTGGAAATTTTGTAGAGGTGAGAGTTTAAATACATTCTTATTAATAAACCATGCAGAAAATAAAAGGATGGAAAAATAAATTAATTTATGCTTTTTTATCTTGATCTGTAGGTGGTAAGGAACAAGCCTGTTGCAAAAGAGGCTCCGGGAAAAAGGAAATGTAACTGTCGGCAGGAAATGAAGACCACACAACTCGGGCCAGGCCGCTTCCAAATGACACAGGAAGTAGTTTGTGATGAATGTCCTAATATTAAGTGAGCATTATTTTTACTTTTCTAAAAGCAATGCATTTATATTAAATCTTTAACAATGTCACTGAATTGTTTGGAAACTTTAGTTTGTATAGTGTATGTAGGGGTTTACCTTAAAAGAAACAGTGCCCATGCGCACCCTCTTAAACAAGTTTTGATAACATTTACAGGCTTATAAATGAAGAAAGGACACTAGAGGTGGAGATTGAGCAAGGGGCCAGAGATGAGATGGAGTACCCATTTATCGGCGAAGGTAGCGTGTTGTATGAACTACATTAACACAATCGTTTATAAAAGTTGTGAGTGTGTAGCGAGAAAAATGGAAATATGTAATTATTTATTGTACAGGTGAACCTCATGTTGATGGCGAGCCGGGAGATCTCCGTTTCCGGATTAAAGTCTTAAAGTAAGATTGCTGTGTTGTCCTTTTTCCACGTATTATCTATCTATCTAATCTATCTATCTATCTAATCTATCTATCTATCTAATCTATCTATTCTATCTATATATAGTTCTGTTTAAACTCAAGACGAGATGTAATGTCAGTCGAGCGTGAGTTTCTAGATGCTAATTGTGTCTGTTAAGTGTACAACCAAAAAATGACTCTCTGTGGTTTTGAATCTCTGTGTTGATCTGTTTAAAATTACGGCATAAACATGTGGCTTTAAAAACGGAAGCTAATATGGTCTATTTAACAGTGCGCTGTAGTACATTTGTATTGTCAATAGCCTTAATTTAACCGTGTGTTGAATTTCAGACACCCGATCTTTGAACGCAGAGGTGATGACCTGTACACAAATGTTACCATCACACTGGTCGAGGCACTGGTTGGGTTTGAAATGTATATCAAACATCTGGACAACCACAAGGCAAGTATTCTCAGGACCTTTCCACTTCGATATTAAGCCAGTTCCTAAGTCTTCTAACCATCTTGTTCTTCAGGTTCATATTTCTAGGGATAAAATTACCAAGCCTGGATCTCGAATGTGGAAGAAGGGTGAAGGACTTCCTAATTTCGATAACAACAATATCCGTGGATCACTTATCATTACGTTTGATGTGGAGTTCCCCAAGGAGCAGCTGAATGACCAGGAAAAAGATGGTACGGCAGTTATGGTCTAAATGTCAAAAAATAGTAAACCTAAAAAAAAGTATATAAAACTAAAACAACTGACCACAAACAAGATTTAATCAATCCAGATTAAATCAATTTTGTACATGACAAAATGATAAATATTATGACTCTTTAATATAATGTCAATAATGTGATTGTCTTTGTTTGCAGGTATACGGCAGCTGTTGAAGCAGAGTCCATCTCAGAAAATTTATAACGGCTTACAAGGATATTGATACAACAGCCAGCAAAATCAGGACTGATGTTTTCATGCAACATGTAGACCTACAAACTCAAACAAGCATTGAGGGTTATTTATTGTTTGCAGACAGTATACAGACTAGGTTGACTGTGAATGTGAGTTGTTTTTTATTTTGTTTTTTGTTTTTTTAATCTAGTTTCTATGTGTTGTAAGCAACATCTGAAATCTGTTTTTTAATAATTGGTTTTTGGTTTTCTGACTATTCTTTAAAGCTTTTTGGATAAGTTTGTTTGCATTTCATTTAGGTTTTCTCATGCTTTTTTTCCTGCAAGTCAACCACTTCTCATTCATTATAACAATACAGGAACAGAGATGAACCTGCCACAGTAAACGGAAACAAGAGTTTGAGTCTTTTTTTTCTTTGTTGAATCCGATATCACCACCCCTTTGCATTTTTAAACATGATGCCACTTGTGTAACCTCAATATCCAGTCGTCCTAAGAGGAAAGTGTGCAAAAGTGATTTTCAAACCGAGACCTAAATTAAAAGTTTCTAGTGATGTTTCTATGTGGTCTGTTTTAATGTTTTGTTATACGGTGCTTTTTAACTAAACTGTCTACACAATATAGGCAGGTGTATGAATGAATAAGAATAACATTTTGCAAAATATATAAACTCTAAATGACCAAATAATATCATCTGCTGTAGTTAGTCGTTTTCAGTATCATGGTCTGCTTTTAATTTAAGGGGGACATCAAGTCTTGTAAGTAAATGTTACTGTCTTGATACCATTCACAATTATTTTTGACAGAAATCACAAATACATTATAATAACCTACAAATACACTTGTATACACAACTCAGCTTGCACAATCATCAAATTCCACTTTTTGTCGTGATAGTTGGCCATTTATCAGCTACGTGAACGTGTCACCATAACAACAGTGTGAAGCGAGTTTGGTTCGTGTGAGGTAAACTGTGATGTAAATTACTCAGATAACAAAATACATTGGATCGACGTTGATTTGTGTGTGTGTGTGGTTTTTTGTTTTTTTTGTTTTGTTTTTGCAAATCTGACACCGCTTCCGCTCGCGTGAATTTTAGCACAGATTTACTGTCGTGTGCCAAAAGCATTTCGTGATTCGTACTGTGTCACTCCCGTGCTGTAGGTGGCGCTTTTGTTCCGGATTCAACGTCACTCAGCAAGAATAAAGCGCCCCAACAAGCGTTGCCAGATTGAGCCTTTTCCATTTATATACCGGACTGTGTTTCAAAATCATAAAAACAGTTTATTGTTCTATATATACGCTGATTAGACGTTCAAAAATGCCTTGTACGTTTGTTAATTTACGTGATTCTGCGCTTGTTACTGTTAGTTTTTTTAGTCCAGAAAGGCAATCTCTGTACAATTGTGCAACTACTCGTACTGCTCAGCAGAGGGCGACAAATGTGCATCCAACAATAGCGTCTACTGCTAATCATCCGCACAGAATGTAATTAAACCAATTATACTGTTTTACGAACGTAAAGTTCAGCTTGAAGCTTTTTAAACTTCTCTAACATGATGCTTATATAAAAACGCTTTCCAAAGAATATGAGCATCTTTTCTTGTTTGAATCTTTAATGAGGATTTAGTATGGGTTTAGTTTTTAAAAGTACAATGTTCTTTGTCGATGGACAATTTTTTTAAAAAAAACCGCCTGAATTGTATTTAAAATCTTTTACACACTGGTAATTACATATCTGTAAATAGTTAAATAGCATTTACAGTATTGGGGTTTAAGAATTTCAGACCAGGCCTCATGAGGGCAGTGTTACCTTTATTATGGCGACATTGGTACTCTAAGTGACGCAGGTCTTTAGGATGTCATTCAGTGTAGGAAATGAACCTGGAGTTCTGCCTGTCTAGAGTGGATGTAAGCTTTGACATTAAAGAGACGTTGGCAGGCTATGAAGCTAATTGGCACTCAAAGAGGGTTCAGATTCCTGGCAGCAATAATGCAGGCCATGCTTACACTGCGTTGACAGCACTTCTGATTTGTGTACTGTCTTGGCAGGCGATGAAGTCTAATTTTGTTTGTGCATATGTTTGTAAAAGAGAAAAAGTACAAATGCATAGGCATACTAATTTTATAAATGTGAGCTACCTAGTAAAAAAAAAACAATTTAGGCTGGACAAGTCACTTGTCTGAATGTCTGTTGTCGGTTTTTAATACCTTACAATTACTTAAATGTAGTTAGGTCTTGATACATTCATAATGATAAGAGCATTAACATTAAATATGTAAGTTTGCATTTCTGTGTAAGGACAGCAATGGTGATTCCAGCTGTGTGCCCGAATTTTCAACCCTGCTAATCAATCCACTGTAAAATGTTTTTATAGTTACATAGTTGTATATCTACAAATCAATATGTTTGATCCAGGATTAATCAATGATTGCTCTTTAAGCCTTATTGTACATTTACAACTTAGTTATTACAGTTATTGTCTTCACATTCAATAATGGCTTACATATCTAAGCCCACAATAGGCTTTTAGAAATAAAAGTGGAGCAAAACGTATTTGATTTCTTTATGGCAAATATTCCCAAGCTTTATTTTTGATATTGGCTGATGACCCTTTCAGCTTTATTCCTAATTTGGAACAATAACGGTCTGAGTCATTTCTGTGCTATTATCCAAACAAAACTATGTTGGGGGTGGGAAAAAATCATCTCCAAAAAGAGGCTTGATAGACAAATCCTGCAATTTTGTGGCTGAGAGCTTGAAATAAACAAAAGGCGGCTTTTGTGTAGAATAATGCATGTCAGCCGTGTCCTCATCCCGCCGCTGCTTTGAAGGTGCATGCAGTTTCCCACAGCATAGAAAAGTCATGTTGCTATATACAATCCCATTGATTTAAAGACATACAAAAAATAAAAGCCTCAACTATTTAACAGCACATTGTGGGCTCTAATTATGGGAAGCATGGGCAGCAAAATACAGCTTGGGTTTTTTTTTTCCAGACAGAGCTGAAGCCTTTTTGAGATTGAGGACGATGTCGCTGTTTATTGAAATTCTTTCAGTAGCTAAACATAGACATCTGTCATTATGGATCATTGCTGACCTCTCAACATCTCCAGTCCACTCCGAACCGAATATGACTACTCTGTTACTGAAGCCAGAGGCATGTTGACGGCGTTCACATTTATAGAAAACGTGCCAGTGGCATGTAAAAATGGGAGTACAGAAAAACGTGTCCAAATCAGAGATGTTGACAAGCCCTTAAAAATACTGATGCTGCTCCAAGAAGGTATTCACATGGTAAATATTGAACAGTACATTTGTCACTATCCTGTGTGAACGGTTTTCATCGATCACGATCACTACTCCCTGAGACCAAACCATCAATGACAACGTGTCTTTCAAGCTCTGCAGGTCATACGATCTTTTCTTTATGAAATAAAACATTAAGAACTGCACTGAAGAAGACATGACTCTTAATATATGTATTTGAAGTACAGTAGGAGGTTAGCACTATAGGCAGAAAGGTTGGTGAAAGCTGCCTTTGTGTGGCTGAGGAGTGCGTTTAGACCCTTCCCTCAGTCTGTAGCTGCCATGGCTGGGTGATGTGGTGGCAGATCACAGTTAATAACTGTGTGGTCGGCTGTCAGGAGCACTTATACTGATGCTGGGCAGGCGGGACCCTTAAACAGAGCTTCCTCTGCCCAAGTGGGAGTGTATATACATGTATATATGTACGTGCAGTGTATGTGTGCAAGTAAAAGATTGCACAAGCATCCAATAGCAGGGGGTAACAACATTCCGAAACATTTGAGATGTAAAGGTACATCAAGTATGAATTAGCTTAGGGTCAGTCTGATCAAATCGGTCTACCATAACCATATAACAAAGTAATATACGTATCTACATTTGTTGTGTCATGTAGATTTGACAGTGGTGTCTGGCTTTGACAATTGTATTCTGAATCAATATTTTCACATTTTGTGTGGTGATGGTATAGTTGGTATATTTTTGTAATAAACACATTTTTATGATGGTTGGTATATTATTTCTCTGTTACCAATTTACCTACTTATTTTATGGTATGTTTGATAATTATATTTTCAGCATTTAGCAAATTCATTTCCATTTTTACCTCATAAAACATAATTTTCTTTTGGATACAGTTGTGTGTATACTGTGTATAACATGTTAGGCTGTGTTTTGTAATCACACCATCATTTAAAAAGCTCAGGGGACCCTATTTCTGATGACCCTATCAATCTTAGATGATAACGAGGTAAACAGATTTAAATGGCATGAGAAGAATAGACCTGTGTGACCTTGTGGACCTGTGATGGGAGAAGAACTTAACATATTGGTTCTATAAGTTCTCCTGTGTTATAACCAGGTCTGGCAGGTTCTGTTTCAAGCAGCTCTGACCCCCAGAATAAATCATAACTTCCTGTTCTTGGTCTTGCCGTTTTCCTATCCTTCATTTCTCTTGATCACTCTCTGGATTTGTGTTAAATAGCCTGTCAGTTAGTAGGCTCTTGGGCTTCTGTCTCAGACTCCCTGGGGCTTTGTCTCCTTAATCTCACCCACAAATTAGAACATGATCAGTTATCCGTTCCCTCAGCGCCGGCTCCAGGCAGACCCCCAAGCAAGCAGGCGCAAGCCACCCTGTAACCTAAATTCCACCTCCTGTTGCAAAAAGCAGAGGCCGTTTCGGCCTTGTCCTTGACAAGACTTCTTGGATCGCCTCCACTCTCTGCTTCCACAGTCCTCTAAAGATTTGCTGAGAGAAACCAGGCACTCTGCGGCCTGAAACTGGGCTCTATAATACATGGTATTTAAAATTTTATTAAAATGCATCCACCAATACAACTGTGACACACCTCCTTATACAAATATCTATCACATTTCTTTAAAACACAAGTAACAGGACATCATCATAATCTTTAAATTATTAGGATTTAATGTGTACTTTTCTTGTATTTTAAAGTTATGCAAGTAAAGTGTTACTTCAAATATGCCCAAGGTGTAAAAGGTAGGACCTTTGCAAGCCAAACCTAAAACGACCCAATTAATAGGTAGAATTAAACAGCAGTGTATACAATGCTGCTGTACAAAACCTCAAAAATAATAATACTGTTAATTGTTAACTGTGTCAAAAATATGTGCATATTTTATTTTAGAAAAAGCTTAAAATTTGTATTTTAAGCAGATCCAGTAAAACATTTGGCCTCTGTGCTAATATCACGCATTTCGTTTCAGTGTAGGATGTAAACACCTCATTTGAGGGTGTAATATTAAACTGGAACCAAGCTGGTTGCCTAACCATTAATTTGCATGCCTGAATTTGGATCAAAACACTCCACCCTTCATCTGTGAGTTTTTGTCATCTAAATAGCTGGGAGGCTATTAAGTTAATTAATGACATGTGAAAAGATGTAGATCACCCACGATTTCAGCTCTTACTTTTTTTTTCTTATCTTTTTCTATAAGTGGCAAAAGCAGAAAACACACTTTTTTTCTTGCTTTGTTTGCAGAACTTCAGTGCCAGAATAGGCAAAACAAATAACAGCACGATCCATTTGTCATGTATCGTTCATCAGGAAATCAAAATTATTATGAATTCCACCAAACTTAAAGTCACAGCTTTGAGAACGTTAATATGATGATGTCACAACAGACATCCCAACCAAAACAGGACCTGATCGTGGACGATAAAGAGATATAACGGTCAAAAGAATGACAGTGTATCTAACCTGGAAGTTGGAAGTGGGTTTGAGGCTTGCCCTGGAGGAGAGCTGAACAGAGCTGGTGTGCCTCTGATGAATATATCTGTATGTGATTATTTTGACAGCAGTTATAAACCCATAAGGCCTGGCTCCAGTTCCTGCTCTTGTTGATTTAAACCACCGCAGGCCATAAATAATGGCTGATTAAGTGGCTGATCTGGCTCTCTTAGTCTTCTCTGCCTGGGTGTCGGTCTGGGGTTTGAGTGTCTACCCTCAATGTGTTCTGCATTAGAATTAGTGAAGAGCTGGCTTAGATTCCCTTGAGATCAGGGAAGTCTTAAGTCTTGCTATTGTTAATACATAATAAACGGCTTTTCATTCAAGAATCTTGTCTGTATTTGACAGCAATTATTAGCCAAACTGACATTTTGGTAGATTGTTAGATGTAGGTCTTTCTGTGCTCGAGTTAGTCGGTTCTAACGCAGGGCATCCATTTTTCCAGCTGGCACTGGTGACGTGTGAGCCAGCTGAATTCATTGTTATTGAAGGATTACCTTACATAGGTCAGAGACTTTGTATATATAAGGGGGCTTTTATGGATATTTGTGGATATTATTCCTGACTGTTAAAAATCTAGCAGTTTGTGCTGTGTAAAGCGAATGTTTACGTAATAGCTTGTGTCTCTCCACTGAGGTCCATGGACAAGATGAAATGATTGAAAGGAATGTGTTTGATGTTTTTGTAAGAAACAAGTCTTGGGAAAACACTTTGGACTGGTAAAAACTAATTATGTTTGAGATATCTTTCAAATCAAAAATTTAAGAAGGATTTTCCCCCTTAAAGTAGTTTTTTAGCTCACCTGCTAGAAATATGTTAAACGTCGTGGCAGAGGTGAAAATTACAAAATATGTGGTAGTATTTAGGAATGTGATTTGCTATTTGTCATAAAATATCTGATCCGTTTTTGTTTATTTAGGCTACCTCTATTAAAAGCATCCATGTTACCTAAGCCACCACATACAGTGAGCAAAGATTTCTATGCACTGAATGCTGCAGTAGTTGGCGCATTCTGGGACTCTTGGTGAGGATAACCTTTCTACACTTTAGATTAGGTCCCATCAACACCTTTAACAGTGTGACTTCCCCCTCCTCGTTGAAGGGTTACAATGCCACGTGGGCCGTGCTGTGTTAACCTTACCAAGGGCAGCAAAGCAATAACAAACATACGATCACAGGACAACCACAACCTCTGACCCCAAAGCACTTTAACAAATGATACAGAGATTACTATTGGACTTCACTTCAAAGCTGTACACACACACACACACACACACACACACACACACACACACACACGCGCGCGCACTTACTAAAACATGTACTTATAAATGTGAAGAAGAAGAAAAAACATCTAGAATCAATAATAATAAAAATATATATTACGATATGCCCTTCAGGTGCTGCAACTGTAAACTATAATCGCAGAGATCATAGTCTGAGTGCTTCCAGTTCCATGTAATTGTGATTCATACTTCATATGCATACACATATTTAAATCATAATATTAGACAAGGGTGGTTAGACAAGCTAAGCTAGCTAATTGCAACTTTTTCGGTAAACGTGCAGACTAAATAAATTTTTCAAGTTTATTTCTTTGAAACCTGTGATGTGACAGAAGACACGGCAGTGAATCAGACATATCAAATTCTTCCATCTTACGCTGACCTAGGAATGGCGGCACATAGGGGGTGTTGGGGGGTATGTTACTCCAGAGCTCTCAGACATGATTGGAGTTTTAATAAGAACATAATAGATCTGGCTCCAGCTCCCCCTCCCCTTACTTGCTTTCTGGCCACAGAAATCTAACTCACTGCTCTGGAAAACTTCACAATGCCAGGGGAGTTCTCAAACGTAAAAGCTCAACTCAGAAATGTTTAATAGTAAATGCAGCTCACTGATTGTGACCTTCTCTTCTTAGACAAGTATTGCCTCCTCCTTCTTTCTCTGTTTTTAAAACGACCCCCCAACCGCCTCTTTTCATCAACCTCAAACCTCATGTTCACGGGCTCCACGATAAAACATATACTCAATTTCATTCTACAGCAGTAGGTAATCAGGTGCTTTGGCAAGTGATGGGCCGCATTGTGACAAGGAAATTGCAGCTGTTTACAAGGCTGATCTTGAGGTGATTGGCAGTAAATGATTGACACTGACAAATAAAAAGGGTGTACTTCTTTTGAAAAGCTAAATGTAGAACTTCCCATGTAAACTCTTTGCTCGTCAGTCATGCCTTCAGAAAGCAGCACCCAATTAAAGAAAGCATTCTCAGGTAAACACAAGTCAATTTTCCAAATTATTGCTCTGCAGACTTGGTTTCCAAATATCTTTTTAGTCTTTAAGTTCTAACATGGATATATGTGGAGATATTTGGATATTATTACAGCAGCGTTAGCTCTGTTGTCTACTGCACCATATAATGCTATGTTCTATACTGAGCAGTGTATTTATGTAATGTTTGTTTCTGCCAATAAACTGAAGAATGTATTTGTTTTCTTGGTCTCTAGGACTTGGTGGACTTCGATCCTTGTTACGTCTATGACGACACCAACTACACTAGCATCAGTGACTATAAACAATTCACCACCCATCCCCTCACTAAGTCCTTTCATTAGCTGATAAGAAAGTGCATTCGCTCTGTCTGGTTCATTTGTCTGTGTCAACGTTGATTGTCTAGACACATTGCTTCTATACTCTGTAGTAAGTAAAGCAGAGTTTTAAGTCAGAAGAATGCTTTGGTAGGAAAGGGGGACATGTCTAATTTTGTTATGGGTATACAAATTTACAAATATTCCATATGTATTAAATTCACATACCAATAAATAGATGATAAGCTGGCATTATATGTTGTGTGGTTGCTTACCTGTTGCAGTCATTTCTTCAGAAATACATCAGTACCTGTGGTTCGTGTGTGATCATTTCACAGTATATACAAGTCAAAATATCTTAAAGACATATTAAAGGAGTATTTATGACTTTTCAGCGTCTGTTCTCGTTTCTTTGTAGTTTATTTTAAGTTCTCGATTGCACTTCTTAGAGGTGTAGAGCATAAGCACAAGGGCTAACTCATACATACTCTAATGAAGTATTTACAGATCATTTCGGCTGTCAAACACTTGTGGCTGATGACACAGTGCAGACTGCTGCAGAGTTCGACTCTGGCCGTGGCGTTTGGCTCAAGCAGATTTAATTTCAGCTAAAAGTTATTGGATCGCATCAGTGTTCAGAGCTGTTCACATGGTAAAAACATTCAGCAAAGCAAGAAATAGTTTCACTCCTGCACTATTATGCACTCGCATTAGACGTCACAATGTACATGACGCCAAATTCATACTTACACGTCGACTTTTTTACAGAAGAGTTTAGATTAGGTTTATAATTCTTAATTAAAAAGTATAATTCTGCTCATTCAGATTAATTCAACATTATGTTCCCAATAACTAAAAAATATATATCTCAGGGTTTCTAGAAAATTCGACCATAATAAAAGACTGGGTTATTAACTGAAATGTTGTTTTTGATAAAACTGTTTAGATTACAGCTTGGTTATTATGAAACATCTGTATAAAACTTGTGTAAAATTGTTTTGTGTAAAAAGTGGTATAACGTTTGTAAAATCTATAGGTTATTTAAAGAAAAACAATCTTCAGTTTTACATACAACAGCATACATAGCTGACGATAATAATAATAATAATAAGAAGAAGAAGAAGAAGAAGAAGAAGAAGAAGAAGAAGAAGAAGAAGAAGAAGAAGAAGAATTTTAATTATTATTATTATTATTATTTAATGTTATTATCATCATTATTATGTTTATTGACCATATTGTTGAAAGAATGTCCATTATTTAAATGTGACTAATGAGTGTGCTTTGGTCAGCTATTATGAGAGAGTAAAAGCATTTGGTAGTCGAGTTATAAGGGAAGTCATGACCTTTAAATAGGAGTAATTTGTTGAGAGTTGTAGATGCTTCACTGTGTATTAGTGTCTCATTTCAGACATAAATTGATTTTTACTGGTTCAAAAACACATTAGCGACTAAAAAACATTTTTGAATGAAGACACAGGCGACGGTGACTGGACTTAATGGCGAAAACCGGTCGGCCCATCCTAAAGCTTAACTGACACAAACCAAACCATGAGATAAACTGAACCCCCCAAATAGCCAGAAAGACATTATAAGTAAGTAAAAGACACAATGCAAAATTAAAGTAAATGTGTATAGACGGGGCTGCAGAAATTGCATTTTTGTTAATAATAGTGAATTCATAAAATATAAATTAAATTAATAAAATAAATAAAACTTACCTTGTGAAACAAGTACACACAATGTCGGAAATAGTTTATGCAAAGACTGCCAATATTTTTACATTATTTAAATTGATTTCGATCATAAACGTTTAATCGAATACTTTAGTTAGATATGAAAAGGAACAAGTCTGTAAACTATCTACATGTGCAGGCTTGTTTGCTTATTACTTTATGGGGACATTTTAGATTTGTTTATATGAATTTTTGTTTTGGTAAGTGAGAAACTTTTGTGCGGACATTTCCAACCTTACATTCCCGAGGCTTCAAATAATAACACTATTCAAAGACCATTAATAAACAATTACGTTTTGCTCATTTCCATACATTTAATTTAAATACTTACTCTTATTTGTTTGTATTTTTTTACTTTGTCCCGTTAAAGTTTATAATTAAACGTGTAACGCAAGACATCAGCCTGGATTGTGGACCAAGGTGCATTGATACAGGACTACAGGTCTGTATAGAACATTCACTGGACACCCTTGACTTTGTATCACTGATTAAAAATGCATATTGTTTTAAATCTTAATATAACATTTGCATAAATAATACAACTTACACAAACTATGACACAAAGATACAAATCCTCTTGTATGTTTATGTCAAACTGAAAAGTATGTTTATGTATATGTGTGTGTGTGTGTGTGTGT
>JAOTRQ010000031.1:4286424-4304617 GCA_028565875.1 Hoplisoma paleatum
ATACATACATACATACATACATACATACATGCATGCATGCATGTAAGATGTTTTGGTAGCATGGTATGGCAAACTTGTAGAGCATTGATTTGGACCGTCCATCACATTATTTAATGAAACGTTCTGCAGCTCTTGGGGGTTTGTTTACTTTCTTCATTTAAATGTTCATCCAGTTTATTAGTCTGGTTTGGGCTGTAGCCTTGTTTTGATTACACTTTTTACCAGTATAAAAGCAGTGTACATTTGAGCTAGAGTTAACTATAAAGGTGGTTTAATGTCCAGTTATATGGATGTTGTGTTTATTATGCTGTAATTCAATGCATTTTGTATAGATTTTAGTGATGGAGCGGCGTTAATTTCACTACATTTGGTTGATTAGCAGTTAAAGCGAATCTGGTTATTGTCATAACGAATACTTTTTAAATAATTCACGCACAGTGATACACGCAAAACATGTGTGAGCCTCTACTGCTATTAATATTTTTTAGAATTAAATCAGTTTGGGTCACATTCTATATTATTCTATACTGAAAGCATCACACAGGAAGACAGTGTATGCATTTGCAGTATTAAGGAATTTACCTTGATTCTGGTAAGGTTTTAAACTCCTGATGATTTCCCAGCATCTTGTATTAATTATGACGTAGGCCAACATCAACAACAGCACAATGAATACATCTTAAGAATGTCAGATTACATGTGTAGATTGTGGGTTCAGTATTCACAATGATTTCACAGCAATTGTATGCCACCATAATTGTTAATAAAAGTCACATGATTGTGCGACATCAGGATTATGTTATAATGTTAAGCAAAACCAGTGTTGTGCTTCTTTGAACTTGTTTTGAAACATCAAGTTATGTGGCTCCTGCCATGCTTGTTAGCTAGCTTCTGTAAACACTGCACCAAATGTACCACATTGCCAGTTTGGCACCACAGAAACATTGCTTTTTACAATGTAACTTGAATATCATGCTCCACAAACTTGTATAACATTTGTGACAAATGTCAAACTTGTTCATATGATTTCGTGTGCGGTCTCAGAAAGTGGTACAGCAAGAAGTCAAATCTGTAATTATTCTATAGGTGCGCATTTATGTGACATGTGTGCTTTTGCCTTTTTGAAAATAAGCCATAATAATGTTGTTCTATTAACTTCTGATCATTTATTACTAATTTAGACATTTATGAATAAGCTGAATGTGTTCTCTAAAAAGTCATTATACATATACAAATAGCCTTTATTTCAATGATCTGAAGAAAGTATAATTCAAAGACCTTAAAACCACCGATTCTTATTTTAGCTACTGGACTGTGTGTGTAAAATAGTTTAAAGCGTTAAAAGTGAATAGTCACATGTCTACATCTCTTTTTGAACACACACCTGTACAGGAGAAACACCACAAGGGCCCGCAGAAACACCCCTCAGACCCATTCATCCTTTATCAGCGCTCCACCTGGGCTCGTATTTTAATAACCCTGCAATAAATGGTCAACGTGCAACTATTCCCTTGCCAATAGGGTTAATGCCCACAAACATACAAGCTAACACAGACTAATAGTGCAATGCCTAGCCCACCCAGATTTTTCATTTACGATCATTATTTACAACTGATGAGTAAAATGATTTTACATATTTAAATCGCATAAGTACAATCAATGTATGATTTCATTTTCATTTATATAATTTAAACAGATATTTTAGTTTTTAATTTGTCTGTATTAATCACAACCTTTCTATTTTTCTTCAGCTTTTACATCCTGTGTATCATAAGATCAAAAGAGTTCTGTTTTCTGGTTCTTCAGCCTGATTAATAACATGCATTGTAATATTATACAATATACAAATATATGTAATACAAATATAAATTAATAAATGGAATTATATTTCTTATTGCTGGTCATGCTCTTCTGCTTTTATCTTTAATCTTTCAAGAACAATTGTCTAATTGTCTAAGAATTAATGTCTCCAAGATAAGAAAGCTTCAGTTTGTTTAGGTTAGGTTTTAATTTGGTTAAGGATACATTTATTAATCATTTTTGCTGCTTCTAGAAAGGTTTTCTCATGGAAAACACCAAATTTGAAACAATCAATATTCATTCTGTCCCACTTTAATAAATCCACAAAGAGCCACATGTTTTTCCAGTTCTTTCATTCCAGACCAATATTTCGTCTAATGCTGACTGAATTCAGGCTTCTTATTCATCTTATTCACTCTCAATTTTATTTTCTACCTGCGATGCTCAATAGGAGTTAATAGCATGCTGATAAAAACTAATAAAGAAGTGTAAGGCATGACTAATATGAGTAATCAATATGTTATGACAACCGTTGCTAGATTATTACCATAACAGAGGTAGCACATGATAATCGCTGTTTCCAGTTTAAATATAATAAACATAAATGTCGAGAAAGGAGTGAATATTGCCAACAGTTTCCCTGTCTCATGTAACCGTTTAAACGTTAGTGGCTGAAGCAGAATGAGATACAGACAATCGCTCATACTGATTAGGAGCTTTGAGTCTTTGTCTAGTGTAAATGTGTAAGGAATCACAAAGCATTTTAAACAGGTCCTACGATATGGCCTCTATGGAGTTATATTTCATTTCAAGCAGAAACTATGCATGTAGAACACTTCTTGGACACAGTACAACATCCTTTAGGAATATTTGTCATTTTGGAAATCCACCTATTGACAAGTTCTGCCGAAATACCTTCAATTTACCAGACATACGGACACAATAAGCAAAATACTGCCAAAGAAATAGAGAAGAAAAGCAACAGGGACAAAGATAGGGACTTAGATAGACAAGTACGTGGATGAAAACTGAGATTCTTGTTCAAGTTCTTGATCATAATCAGTCATCATTAGACACAGGCAAGTGAGGACCTGCAGAGGTACAGCAAAATACAAGGACATCAGGTCAAAGTAGATTAAACACTAGGGGAGCCAAAATAATAGATATAGCTTGTAAAGTAAGATTAAAATGTCTAAAATGATCAGATAATGGACACTAAGAAATAAACAAACTATTAGACATCACATATTGTACACTACAGTGTTTTTTCTTTTATATTCTTCACAGCATTGCTGTTTCATTTCCTCTCAGATCTACTAAACATATTTAACATCTTGTTGTGTTTATTAAGTGTTTATTACGGGTTTTATGGCTCCTTAACATCTGTAGTCCAATGAGTACTGGCATAACCATTGCATTCCTTATTAGAAGCAGATCTAAATTGTTTCTTTGTGCTGGTAAAAACGTTTTCTTCTTATACTAAAGCAAGGCCAGGTCTGTCACCACGCTTAAGTGGCAACACATTGTTGAGGAGACGTTGCAGGGAAACATTTTGTACCTGAATTTTAACATCTTTATACAAAATACTTTTCACTTAACTTAATGTTAATGCTAATACGAATACATGTTAATACTTCTTAGCCTGAACTGTAAATGAACTGTACATGATGTTACATTTATTTATTAGCCAGAATGCTCAGCTCCTGCTGTATGACTTTGACTTCTTAGATCTATATTGTTTTTTATTTTGGAAATTGGTTTCAGATAGCATGGCACCCCTGGAACAGACAGATGTCAAAAGGTTCACTTGTTCCTAAGTCAAAACTTTCACATGTTCTTAAGTCGTTAGACATTTTCAATTTGTCAGTATAAAATAAGATGACTTGTAAAAAGGTCGTTTTCACTGCTATACACAGACACAATGGCTTTATCGATCCAAGAATTTAAAAAACCTCATCTTAAAAGGTTATTTTATTTATAAATGTATGAACAAGATTGGCAGCGTTTCTGCTGGTATATAGCAGATTGTGTGTAAAAGCTTACCATGAAACGCGTTTATACTGACCCCGGGTTTCATGCAGGCTAATTATCAGGTAGCCTGATAATGAATAAAATCAAAGTGACAGCACTTCTACAGTGTCTACACTAATATGTACAGTTTACAATGCCATCTTAATATACCAGTCCTCCAAAAGCATGGACACCAGATTTACTGCACTGATCATGTCACAAAAACTACAGCAGTTTGTCCAGCCTGTCATTGTATCCAATACTGGATACAATCGATCTCCATCCAGTGGAAATCATGAAACATTTTAAAACATTATAAATGAAACCGAATGGATCTGGAGCTGCTTCAAAATACAGGTTGCCAACGAACTCACTCTGAAGATAAATTGGTTCAGAATGTATTTGTACCTTTTAATTTTTGGGATCTGTCTCTAAATGATTAGGAATTTCGTTTCTGCATTACAGTCTACACTTAATCACACACAATGACCACATTTTTTTAAGTGAATAAACATCTAAAACTAGATTAGCTTATTCTCGAAGGTATTCAGACCATTTGTTCAAAACTTTGTCTAGCAGCTTTTGGAAAACCTTTTTTTATTACCAAATCTTGAGTGCCAAATCCTGTCAAGTTCTGTCAGACGTTCTGATATTTAATAAAACTTTGTAATTATTAAAAATGATTTAAAACTGCAAACACTTAAGTTTGATTTTAGAGCAGAACCTGAATGTTCAGACTTTATAGCAGAGTCTGGACTTGAACCCAAAACCTTCTGGTTTACAGCCCTAAGCTCTACACACTAGACAACACTGTCCCTAAAATGTGATAAATACAGCACATATACTTTATGGCAAAGTAAATCAATGGCAATAAAACAACATAAACAGCATATAAGAATACTTCTTACTAGACTTTAGATTTTTATTGTGTAAATCTTTGTGCATTTCATCAACATTGTATTGCTGATGCTTTATTTCATTTCAAACTTCTGTGCTTTTCAGTGTTTATTACTTTTATTACTTATTTTTTTAAGTGGATTGACTAGGGTTAATGTTTACAATTGCTCATTTCAATTAGATCCTATTGTTTTGTTGTGTGTGTTCTTTGTCTGTAGACTATATTCTATCACTGCATTGGCATTGATTTAGAAACATGTCTGCGTTTTCTATACAGATACTGACTTACACTTTTACTTTTTGTACTTTTTCTTCTTAATATTTCTAGTAAAACAAATGCTTGCTCAGAATTGCCTTCTGAAAGCGTATAATCTGCTCTGTGGGGGCAGTGATATGTAGATTGGGCTCCTCCTCTATTTGGCTAGTATTGCGTGAGTACTCATTCTTTCACACTTGGCAGGTGAGCTGTGGCGTCTGGCATTCATCCTGATGGGCATTACCAATATTAAAGGTTTGGCTGAAAAACAAAAGACTTTGGAAGCTAGCCCAATGGAGCACACGTGTGCATGAATATGTAATCAGTGGATTTTGGGAATTGGATACAATAGCACCAGAAGATAAATACTGAAAAAACATCTTACCTAAATTTAATAAAAGTTTATTGATGCCATAATATTAGTGTATTAGTATTATAAGTGTGAGATTGTTACTATGGCTAAACTATATTATACTAATGTGTATATCCCAACCGTGTTTTATTTAGACACACCACACACACACACACACACAGAGAGAGAGAGAGAGAGAGAGAGAGAGAGAGAGAGAGAGAGAGAGGTGCTTGTCTGTTTGTTGCTGTGATTGAAATGATAAGCTCCTATAAAAATTTACAAAGTATCTCAAATTTTCATTTTGACACCAGTAGTTTCAACAAAGGATGTCTAACAGCTGACATAACCTGACTTACATGATGATATAATACTATACCAAATCGAACCAAGTCAATAAATTGGCTTAATAACTGAAAACCTTTATTTAACTACAGATACCATTACCACAATGCCCCTATTCTCTCTCCTTCACTTTCTTTCCAAGAATCTCTCACTTTGTCTCGATTCTTCTTTAGGTCCATACTCATTGGCTGGAGTGTGGAGGGGAATGGAGCGTGGAGGAGGAGAGAGCCCCTGTTTGCGAGAGAGTCCTGAACGGCGAACGGCTTCAAGCCCTGATCCAACTGCCCCACCAGCAGGGAAGATTAGCCGCCTAGAGCTCAACGGTAGTCCCACAGGCCCCAGAAGTCGACTCAATGGGGTTTCACCAAGATTCCTGGGAGGTATGACCATAAGGCGCTACTAGAATTCTTCATTTTTACAAACACTTGGCATTAAAATAAGAAAAAGTTTGATTGCAAAATATATTTACCAAGTAGTTACTAATATTTACCAGCTAGTTGTACTGATATATCAGTCAACTTCAATATTGTTGCAAACAGGTTGCTGGGTGTGGAGGAGTGCTAGCTATAGTATTAAAGTTAGTTTCTAGTGTTGGTACACTACACTGTACTTACTACACTGTTTCCTAGTTGTCCCCATGGTAACTATGGCAGTTGCTAAAGTAATTGTGCTACCCAGGTTAAAAGATTGTTGTTGTGGTACCTAGTAAAGTTGCAGTATTAGCTAGAAGCTTCCTATGGTGTTCAAAGTAGTGTCCAAATACATGCCGTGTGCATAAAGTGTTTACTGCTATATCTTCACTGTCAGTAATTCTCTCAATAACTTGTTCATTTCTTTATTATCATTCCAACATTTTGTTTTACATTGATTTACATGATTGAATTGGTTACATTTATGACAGGTACTAGTATAGTTACTATACTATACTATACTACAAGATTATTCAGTTATATCAAAGACCAGTCATGGACAATTTTGTATATTCAACTTAAACACCATGCTGCCTGATCCCTACTGGTAACAGTGTGAGCAAGGGATAGATTGGACTGAGTAGCAGTTCTTGGCGGGCTTTGAACACCACCTAAAATATAGCTCGTGAAGGTGACCGACTGGCCAATAGTGCCTTCCAAAGTTTGAATGTGGAGCATATTTATACAGCAATACAAAAAGTTATTAAAATAACACATTTAAAATGTTTCATCCACATTTTAGTGTATATCGTTTTATGGTCTGATTTTTAAAAAGAACATATCCAGAACAGACGTGTGCAGACACGTGCTAGCCTTTTACATCTGTTGTCCGTCAGTGCTTCCTTGCCTGTTTGTTTACTTCTCTCTAAGGGCCATGGGGTCTGTCTGAGCATTTTATTAGACTAGATTAAAAGGCTAACCTGCAGCTTGAATCAATTCCATCCCATACACTAATGTGGTCTGAGAAGTGTCGTGGGGACTATATAACACCAAGTGTACTTAATAAAGTAGCACTGTAGGCGCGTGATTTATTACGCCAGGGTCATTCATCGACTGGAACTTCAAAGCTGAAACATACACACACACACCTACACACACTTGTACATAGACATACACAGATCATAGTTACAAAAGTAGACTATTGGTTGTGGTGGACCTGCCTCGATATGTCCTGTTCTTGTATTGTTATTTGTAGCTAATGTTCCATCACATGTCTTTGACAATACAGAAAAAACCTTAACGTGTCCTGTCCAGATTATTCACACGTTATACCTCCAATGCAAAAAGCGATTTATAAAACAAGAAAAAAAACTATTGACAATGCTTAGATTAAGCAAATAAATCTGCCAGTTAAGTACGCAAATTTCACTTAGTAAGACCGATTAGAATAAATTAAATAAGCTTAAACGAAAATGTTACAGTACAGTGCAATGATTTCGATATTTCACTATATTTGAAACTTACTAGAACCTCATTAATAAATATTATAGAATTATTTATAAACATGTAAAATAAGCATTAGAAATGAAGCCTTACTATCTTGCTATTATCTTTGTTATGATAGTCGCAGAATAACTGATCTTTATCTGGTAGTCTTCCTCTCACACCATAATTGACTTGCATGTCCATGTAGAAGGAAGCAAAGAAAAGATTTTTGCATCTATTCGAAAATCTAATCTATCTGGTTACTCTCTTAAGGTAGCATCCCATTTCATCATAAATTCTAATTTAAATGTTGTAGAGTACAAGACATTGTGGCTTGTAGGCCACTGCAGGTCTTGATCTAGTAGCCCAAATTATGTTGTTTCAAGAGAATATGGCCTCACTCCACATCTCATAGGGCTACATCCACTTTCAAATAATGTATAACATTTTATTACTATGATGATTCTTAGTATTATTATTTTAATACAAAATACAGTCCAACTTTGTGTGTGGGGTGAGACATGATTTCACAAGTCACAATTATTATATTATCCAAAAACACCTGACTTTTTTAGTTTGTACCAACTTTTTTGGAGTGTGATGCAAGCATCTGTAAAAGCATGACACACACACACAGAGAGAGAGAGAAAGAGAGAGCGAGAAAGAGAGAGAGAACGACACTGTTGGGAGCTACTTTGTGTTGACAGTTATATTTCCCTATTGGGGAAAATTCACTTACTTGATTTGGCGCAGCCCCACAGTGTGTAATTCACTCCATAAGAGCATTTGTGATTGTGAACTGTGAGCTGAGATGATTAATGGAGAGGAAATAGAAATATAGGAACTGACTGATTAAAACAAGAGGCTTGGTGGGTTGTGTAGCCTATAGATGTATAAATATTGCATGTGCATATGTATGTGACAGGGAGAATTAAATAATGTGTGTATCTGTGTCAGCCAGTTGGGCCGTTATTATTAGTGGCTGTCTGTTTCATGTCATTTCGTTAAAAATAAAAATTCTTAAGAGAACAGAATGCTGAAGTAGGAAGCGCAGTAGAGAAACTGGTTTTTGTTATTACAGTGTTAAGAGTGACCATTGAAGTTTTGCATATCTGTTGCAACTTTTATCATAGAACTCCATGAATTAAATAACCGTTAGACATTTACTCGATATAAATATTTGCATGGATTGCATTGACTGTTAGAGACTTTTACTTGTCCTGTCAGTGTCATTAACAATTACCTACACATTATTTATCAGCGTTTTTAAAAATTTAACCAGACCCTGATTAAAACCTTTTATGAATTTATTTTTACAATAAACATTGTCTCAAAGCAAATGTACAGAATCTCGGATGATAAGACCAAAACCACATTTTTAGAAAGTCAAGGGTGACAGTGGTAAGGAGGTACTCCCTTAAAATTACTGAAAGAAACCTTGACTTGGGAGCAGGAACCCATCTTTCTGGCTGGCCCTGAGGATCCTTTCAATAAACAACCAATATCATTTTAATCATAGTTGTTTGATGTCAATGACCTTTAAACTACTTTTGCAAGTTGTAATGTCGAAGACAATTTTATTTCATATAAGCTCAATTCAAAGTTACAAAATAACTAGAAACAGAGGGAAGCTGTATGTTAGACAATTAATGAATGAATTTCATTGTACTAAATTTGTGAAATAATGTCCTGGACATAAAGTAGTTCAATTCTTAATAAAACCTTGATTGGGATCATTTCTTATTTTTAAATGCTAGGATTGGGACTATTACAGCATGGAAAATGTAATGTTACATAGTCGAGGCTTTAAAATGTCTAACTAGTTACGAGAACTATGATCAACCTGGTTTAACAAAACACAGAGATTATTGTAGTCATGACAATACTGTTTAAAATAGTTTCCCCGTACTGACTGAGTGCTATTTATCTACGTTCTAAACAATAATTCTTAATTCTCAGCTTGGTCATTTGCACTGTTAGTTTGCAGTCAGATGTGCTTTATCTTGTTTCTAATTTCTTTATGATTTTTATTACTGCATTTTTACGAAACTAATTCCGAAATAAAAAGACACAAACACTAATAAGACTTTCTCTCTTGGCAGGTTTGATGATCCCTGTGTTCTGCGTGGTAGAGCAGGTGGATGGAGGGATGGTGGTGGAGGGAGAGAGTCGAGAAGAGCATGCAGAGTTTGTGTTGGTGAGAAAAGACATCCTCTTTACCCAGCTGGTAGAGACAGCATTGCAAGCCCTTGGTTACTCCCACAGTTCAGCAGCACAGGCACATGGTAGGTCAACAACTAAAAGAACCCTAGGGGTTAAAACCCTAACCCTAACCTAACTAACCCATTTTTGCTGTTCTAGTTTTCTTGTTGCTTTCCTATCAGTACATCTACAATAAAAATACTATGTTTTAGATTAATTATTACTACGATAGTAAAATCTACTCAATTAAAATTCTAGTTACTTAAACAGTATAAGTTTTTGTGATCAAAGGATCAAAGGGTTTCTAAAACATTGGAAGGAAGTTTTTAAAGACAAAATATAATAGAAAACCATGTAAACATTTAGGAATGTGTTGTGTTATTTAGTACAGACTATCACACAAGCCAATTTATCAATCGTTACAATGGCAATCAGTTTTATTTATTTATATATTTTGTACTTAGTAACAGGTGCTTATGATGTAGTACATTGTAGTACATTGCTTAGTACAACGTAGTTCTTACCTATATGAAGAGAAATTGTTAAACTCCTTTTTGTTTTAAAATCAAATCATTATAGTCGGGCGTACTCATTGTTTTAAAACCCTAGCCTTCAAACTTGGCAACCTGAATGCTTTATTTCACACAAAGACAACATTTATTAAAATATGACATATGGACCAAATATAATTTAATTACTGATTCGATATCCACAACTTGATTAAAACTGGTTAACAATATATTAACTGTCCCTGGCAGGTGATGAACCAGTTAACAGTTCAGTTATTTTTTTTAAATCACAGTTAACTATTGCAAGATTTGTTAGACTGTTGTGCCACTGTGAGGACACAGAGATTATTTTAAAAGAATCTCATTACTCAGGACAAAAAAGCATGATTGTGATGTTTGCATCATGTTTGATGCTTTAACTTTTTAGATTTGAGATCAAAATCTATAATGGGCTTCATGTTTATTCCTGATGACTCTGGACTTGCTTATTTTGCACGTTGTTGTATGCGTGTAAGTGTGAAATTCTCTATTTGTTTAATAGTGAAAGCAGAAACAAAATTAACGTTTTCATCTTTTGAGAATCAGGATGGTTTACATGTATTCTGTAAAGTATGCTGAAAATCTAAAACAGCAATTTAGCCGCACTATAACAAAGAATCATTTATTCCAAGAAAGGGCCCAAACGTAAACATTGCTAAACACGTTTTAGTCGTATGCGTTTTACAAAGGTATAATAAGCACTTAATTAGATCATTTTGTTTAAAAGAGAGACCAGACTTCTCAAACTGAAAACACATGTTTGCTTTTATACATTTCTAAGCTATCTTCTCATTTCCCATATCAAATGTCTTCAGACTGATCATAATAGCTTTTATATTTCCTTCTGTCTTGCAGAATTTTACATTCGACTATGAATATTTTTATTAAGTTGTCAAACATTTATGTAACAAACGAATGTATTGTTTAGCAATTCATACACTTGTAACAAAGAAAAAGATAAAATTAGGTACAATTATCTCTGCATACTCATTCATTATCTTATATGCTCCATCTACTATTTATTAATAATAGTCGTATTTTAGTATACATTTAATATACATTTAGTCCATTTAAAACTGACTAGATGGTGTTTGTATAAAAGATCATTTTCAGCACAGAATTGACACCAACAAAGTATTTACATGGTCATATGTGTTGATTTTGTGTAAACTTTTAAATACTGTTTAATGTACTGTCCAGTTGTGCATATATTGATGTCATATGATCAGTAAAACACTGATGCATATTAAGATATTATATGTAGTAGGTGATATACAAACAGATATAAATAGTTCAAGTCTGAAAGTTTGGTCGTTTCGGGGAAAGTTGTGGTCCAGTTCTGAATGGGTAAAATACTGGGCTTGTGATTGGAATGCTGGATTGATTCAGATAGTCAACAGGTCTCAACTGAATTGGCCTTGAATGAGGCACCAAACCCCTAACTGCTCCCTGGGCGCCGTGGGTATGGATGCCCACCACACCAGCCACCTATACTTACCGCTGTCATCTAGTGTGTGTACACGAGTGTAAATGTGCGCTGTATTGCACGGGTTGGGTTAAATGTGGAAGTGTGTGAAAGTACAGTGGTGAAAAAGTATTCCAAGTATTCTGTCCATTGATTTCACACACATGGAACACATTGTGACCCCAACCAGGCGAGTGCTGAGGAAAAATGACCATGTAATTTTCTTAATCAGTTTGATATGATGATTATTATTGCTTTATTAAAATTAGGGGTATGTAATGATTTGCACTTTGTGAAACATTGCAAAAAAAGATTAAATAAAACATTCCACATGCCCTTTGAGACAGCATCACATACACAATCCACACCCTTTAATAAACACATAATGTCAGAAAAAGAGTCTAACATTAGTCTAACTGTATGTCTGTCAGACTAATGCTTTTTCTAACTAAGGTTATTTTACCTGCCTCCATATACTGAGAGATAGTGAGGGAAAAAGCTCATTTTAAGTGAATCATTTTTGTTTTTGTTTTTTTTAAATAAGCATTTATGTTAAATGAATAATTTCTGGCTTAAATTATACATTTTTCCCTCTGTGGTTCACGACCAAAATTACACAGAGTGCTGGCTATTTTCTCCCTGTTTGAATTGTGTCCTGCATAGTTGTGTTCCAGCGGTGTATTTAAGCTCCTCTCTCTGCACCACGGCCTTTCTTTAATTAGCCCGACCAGTAATTAACTGGGAGATATTGTTTATTTCAATTATAAGGGTCAGAGTATTTTTATAGAAGCATACGGACAGACCGGTAGTTTAAGGCTTCAGACAATTAACCGTGGTGATGCCTTACAAAAGTGCATTGTTGCCCTGCCACGTTTACTGTGTTACTCACCGAGGGTCAAACCGCTGGCTTGGTCAGTTTGTTGGAAAATGTGCCTGATATCAAACATTTAGAGATTTAAAACAGTTAAAACTGTAGCAGTCAGTGTGTGTGTGTGTGTGTGTGTGTGTGTGTGTGTGTGTGTGTGTGTGTGTGTGTGTGTGTGTGTGTCATCCATCGTATGTGTATGCGTAAACTAATTGCGGCGGGATTGTGACTTCAAAGTCAGACACTTTATCTGGGCATCTGACCACAGGCTCAATTCCAAATGATGGTAATTATTACACATTTAAAGAAGTTACACATTCGAGCAGGTACATGAAAAAGAAAATACATTTTTTAGAGTTGATTTTATACACTTCTTGTCATTGTGGCCGACTTTACATTATGGCAGGGTGTGTAGTTACTTTTTTTCTCTCTTGCAATAATCATGTTAGAGTTTCTCTGGTCCTGCTGACTCACACACACCGAGGCTTCCCATTTAAACAGCAACATCACTTAAACTCAGAAAAGCATGTGTAGACAGGAACATCTATCACAATTCATTCTGTGTGTGTGTGTGTGTGTGTGTGTAAAAGATTGTGTTAGCGGTTCGTGTGTATTATAGTATATGGATCAGTACGCTTAAGCTCAAGCCAAGCCACCAGCATACCACATGAAAGACCATCACAGCAAAGAGGAATTTTAATGTGGCAGTCCAAACAATAGTTTGAAGAGGAATAAAATGCCAAAGAATAAAGGCTTTTCGAGTTTAAAAAAATGAATCATTAACAACCTCACCACATGGTTTCAGTGTCTATTCGGTCGCTTGGTGTTTTTTTGGTGCAGTTGAGACAGATGTGATGCTGCGAAACAATCATTTCAACTTATCCTTCCGAATAAGACGGAGTCCATGAATGGAAAAGCTTTTGGTGTGATCATTACCAGGCTAACGTTGTATTTGTCAGCATATGAACTGGATGCCAGTCTAATGGTTGGGTTGCTTGTACAGTTTGTCAGAACACAGCCACAATACAACAAGCATTGCACAATGAGCTAAACAGGCTTGTCCTACAGAAATCAAAGCCCACCAGTAATATAAACATGGTCTGCAGGGGTAGAAGTCATGAATAGGAGATCCAAACGGCAGTGGCACGACACAAATTATCTTCATCTGTTTCACTTCACTCAGATTTTTTATCTTGTGAATACATCTATGCTATAACGTTAGACAATAAATACCAAAACCTTCCAAAGGATAATCAGCATGTAAACAAGAATGGAGTGAGACTGCAAGATGGCCTGGCATGTGTTGGGTTACTGCTTCTACCAGTCAAAACACAAACTCACTTTGAGAGACGCGACCAAGAGTGGACCGCCTGGGTGTTGTATAAAAGAGTTAGCTGTCTAAAGCTAACTGGTGTTGGCAGCAATATATTGACTGGGGGTAGGTTAGTCCCTGTTAAGCCTCTTCTACAGCTGGAGCTATTCAATTGACAGAAACAGCCTGAAGCACCACGACGAGAAAAAGATACTTGGCCATAGTGCATCTGTCTCTCGTTTAGTGGACAGTAATGTGATTTGCAATGTTTAGCTTTCACAGCTTCAGCCTGTCCTTAATAAGACCAGGGGAAGCTTAAATCCACCTTTCCAGCTGGGCATTTCATTTCTGGCTGTTCATGCTAAGCATTTTTTTTGCCTGATGGCATGTGTGTGGGTGTGTGGGCCTCTTTTGAAAAATAGTGAGGTAAATAATTTAGTAACCAGAGGGTCCAGTTTCCATATGTAGCCTATTCCAACAATGCTTGTGACATCTGGAAATAAATAGAGCGAAGTCAACGATATCCATTTTTAATAGCTCAGTGTGGTTCTTCAAAAACCTACAGGGGCGACATTTGTTGCTACTGAGAATTGTGTTTTTTGCCTTTACATGGCACACACGTCAGTGTGAAAAGGACAAATACAAATGAGCATGATATACAAAACATGGGCATCGATGTATCGTAGAAATCGTCAATGAGCCGAAACGAAATGCCCAGCAGTATAGATGCCAACTTTTATCTACTATTTGACCCAATTTGCTGGAATAGAAAAAAACTTATTCCAAAATTTTAAAATCACTCATTTTTTAGAAGTACGCTAGATTTAGACTTACAGTGATTATACTATTCAAGTGATTATTCAGTGATTATAGACTTTCAAGACATTATACAACACAGCACATACCCTAAATCTTCCCATCATCCAGCAAGCCCCATTTTTGACCATCATTTAATTACCAAATGAATCTGTTGAATAACAACAGTAATACAAATAATAACATATAGATTATAATTATATAATATATATTTATTATATAATATATGGCTTTCCATAGTTGGAGTTACGATGCAAAGGATGCCGGGAAATGTAGTCGGGATAGCGAATACAAAGGTTCCGGCTCCAAAATGCGATTAATTGTGATAAAAAAAATTTAACGCGTTAAAATCTTTGTAATTAATTAATCGATATTAATGCATTAAAGTCCCGGCCCTACTTATTATTAAAGATCTTAGGCTAGAAATCAAATGGTCACAGGTTCAAGCTGTACTACCACTTAGTTTCTACCATTGGGCCCTTGTTAAGGGTAAAGCCTTTAACATTCATTTGCTCATAATGGTGCGCTAATGTCGTTGAAAGTCACTTTGGGTAAAGGTATCTGCTAAATGCTGAAAATGTGAATGCAAGTACTCAGGCTGTCCTACTTGGGGATCGAACCCAAGTTGCTTACGTTTCAGTGTTACCCAGTAAAATAACACAGTAACCTGTGGATAAATTCTTCTTCATTAGAAATTTGTAGTTTAAACTTTTTTACTTTCAATGGCCCATATCTGTGAAAGTTTGTATGTGTGGAAGCACTGTATATAAACTGTATATAATTATATAATTGAATCCTATAAAAAATATTACGTATAGGTATGTCATATATGTTATAAAATATCTACAAATGTCCAGACGATATGCTACAATAATATGGAGGTTACACATACGTGTAATATAGTTATTAGACAGACATTCTTTCCTAATGCTGATAAAATATAGCATCGTGTGTTGTACAAGTATAAATATCCTATGGCCTAGACAGCACGACTTATCTAAATAAGCAACAATATAAAATTGTATTCAGTCATATTTAAATGAAATAAACCACAGACATAGCTGAAATAAGTTGGTATATTTATAAGGACCGTGCTCATAGTGATAGAAATAAAACAGTTCATGAGTTAAATAATTAAATAGTATCTTCAACAGTGACATCAAGCGTAGGTTTTCTTATCAGTTTAGGTGAGATTCTTCAGTTACTCTTCCATGTAAAGTGCTTCACATTTTCCGAACCATTTTCCGGCACTTTGGAACAGAAAGGATTGGAATGTAGCAGCCAAAGTAAAGGATGCACTTCCTGACAGGCGATATGTCCTGATAAGAAAATGTCTCCACCCAATGCTTGGGATTCTAGCTTTCCTGTCTTAATGAGTAGACACCATTGTAGTACTAAATGCCTAATTATAGGCCTAATCTTGATGTTTTCAGGGTCAAGGCTTATATAATACTCAATGTTGTTTGTATACGTTTACATATGGAGACTCAAAAACTGAAATGCAGTGGTTGTGTTCTGTTTATTCCCATTGGCAGAGGCATCTGATCACCGATCTGATAACTGCGCCCTTTTAAATTACACTTCACTTAAACACAAATGGAGCGCTGATATGTGATGAGAGCCAAATCCCAAATGAGTTTAGGAAATTGTTTGTTTTAAAACAATGCATGTCCAGGACACTAACAAGGGGACCGTAATGCGACTTTTAAAACCTGCAGGGATTTAAAAGGATGTGACTATAGAAATGAACAAAACTCACATTGAGGAAGGTAATAATTAGTTAACTTCCTAAATACGCCCAGTCTGCTCTTCACACAATCCACTTATTGTATTTATTTATTTTAACTTTTGATGTCTTGTTTTACTCTTTAGGTAACATTCATGACAGGTGACGGTCAAAGAAATCAGATCAAACAGTTACAGATAATTTTGCATCTTCAATTTGCTTTACTTGCATTCTACGCAACCTACGCAGACAAAGGGAGATGCAAACTCCACACAGAAAGCCCAGAGTCTTTAGGTTAAGGCATGTTTTAGATCTACAGAACGATCAATAGTGCATGTCATGAGGGAGAAAGAAGTGGGATGTGAGGCAGAGCAGCTAAAAGCTCTAGCCTCCAATCTAGCCCCCAATAATAGACAGTCAGACCAAAGAAGTGGATAATTAGAAGGCAGAAGAAGATCTGCACACATGGGGTATGTTTGAAGATCTAGAGAACTGCCTTACTGTCTGATTATCTGCATTAGAAATGAAGAAAACTCATCAAATCTGACTTGTAGGTGGGATTTTTGGAAAAAACACACTTTATCGTTTTCATTTAAACCCCGTCACTGCACTACAGGGTGCTACTGTTGGGCCCTTGAGCAATGTCCTTAACTCTCAGTCGCTCAGACTATAAACTGTAATGTGAAAATTGGGATCAATAAAGTATTTCTGATTCTGAAACCGGTTTTTATATAGTCATTTGCTAAATGCTGTAAATGCTGTTAGTATCCTGCTATTTAAGCTAATGGAATGAAGTAGCACAACACATTAGCTTGTCATATAAAGCCCAAACTTGCAAATATAAACACTTCAGCCCCTTTAACCTTTATATCTAACTATGTAGAGATTTCACTAAGTTTCAGTTTTACAAGGCTCAAAAAACACTCAATGAGAAGTGGAAAGAGATATGGAAGTGCTCATTTTTGGTGAGCTTTAAACGCGATGTGATACTGGACAGGAAACCAGTGAAACTACTTGTACTGTAGTAATATGTTCAGTAGGAAATGGTCTAGAGATAATACAAGCAGCAGACCATGTATATATAGTATAATGAGGTAAAGAGAGTTACATTGATTTGTTGATGGACCTAGACGATTTATGTTTATAATAAAAATGTAGCAAGAGTTCAAGTGATATTATGAATATGTCCCAGAAATAAAAAATGATCGTCAAGGATTTCATCCAGACTTAACCTGAGTGACCAGAGAGACAAATGTTTTCTCAATTTTGAGAATTTGTTTAAAATCTAAGGTTTTATCAGTTTCATCAACTAGATTCTTAAAGGACGAAGACTAGTTATCATTACTGGACATCCAATGGGAGGCAGGTAAATTATAGATAGTAGATGCCTCGGGACAGAACCCTGGGGGACACCACTATTAATTAGAGATTAATACATAAATAATTTGCAAAGACAACTAAACGAGCACAGGATCTATAATAAAAATATATGCTAGCAGTTCTGAAAGAATAAACAGAGATTGTCTTAATGACTTAAGTTATTAATAACAGGATGAGGAGGATTATTAGCCCACCATCAAATGATTATTGGTTATTCGTATATAACAGGAGTCACCAACCTTTTTGAAACTTTTGGGTACCAACTAATGTGAAGAGCTTCCAGTTTGATACACACTTGTGAAATCACACATTTATAACCTTTAATGA
>JAOTRQ010000031.1:4316674-4329612 GCA_028565875.1 Hoplisoma paleatum
GTGTGTGTGTGTGTGTGTGTGTGTGTGTGTGTGTGTGTGTGTGTGTGTGTGTGTGTGTGTGTGTGTGTGTGTCTACCGCCGAGCGATGTTCCGTGTGTGGTCTCCGTAGGTAGGCTAACACGCAGATATCAATGTAATAGCATGTGGCGACTTTTAATGGTCATGTCTTTCAGTTCCACTCCCTTTCTAGTTTCCTTAATTCTTTCTGTGGGCTGTTTGTTTTTAGGACACATCAAAAATAATAACACTGCGCAAAAAGACGAAAAAGAAAAACATCTACACTTCCTGTAAAGCGCTAGCCCCAGAAAGCCCCCACAAAGTGAAATCAGAGCAATTTTGTGGTCTGGCCTGCAGTCAGTATTATTTAAAAAAATACCCTGTTATTATTGAGTGGTGAGAGCGAGAGAGACAGAGAGAGAGAAAGAGAGAGAAAGAAAGAGAAAGAGAAAAAGAGCAAATGACTATTATCTTTATGCAGGTCCTTTAATTTTAATACGCCGCAGATTTATAGCTTAGCATTCCAGCGCAGAAGAAATGGGCACCCCACCCTGGTCATAAACTCAGCAGGACAGTGCCACAGCTTTTGATAGCTCTGCTATGACATGCTACACCCTGGAGTTTCAGATACATTTTTACCTCAAACTTCCATCTATTACTATTTAAACCAACACAAGCATCGCACAGTCCGTCCTCTCAGCGCCGACCAAATCGTCCAGCTTTCCCATCTACAAAAGGCTTTTGTGGTTGTGCTTAAAGAAAAAAGACTGATAAGCAACCAGCCTGCTAACATGTTATTTAATGCTGATGCCTCGTAATTTTTTTTCCAAAACGAATTTTTAAATTGTTTAGATTTGTAATTTTGGAGCGTTTAATTATACCATAGTAATGAATAACAATGCAGTCTTGGTGGCACATTCTGAACTGCGTGAACATTTTTGTGCAGAAACGAATAGAATTTAAAACTTTTGTGAAGCTACAGAATATAAAATACATTTTTGTTGTTTTACTAGCTTTTGTGTATTTATTATTTCTTGTTTGTAGCCTGCAGCGTGATTCATTTTAGATTAGTAGAATGAATCTTCCATATTTACACATTAGTGAACACACACTAGGGGGCAGTGGTGAGCACAAGAGGGCGAAGCAGTGAGAAGCCCCAGTCACGGCACCCAGGGAGCAGTTAGGGGTTGTCAAAAATTGGAAGAAATCATTCATCCCTATAATATCTAGTTTTTCCAGCGCTTAATCTTATTTTAGTCTCCGGACACTAAACACCTGAACAAATTAAAAGAAACACACAGGACAATTTCAGTACTTCCATTTAACCTGATTGCATGTCTTTGGACTGGTGGAGGAAGCTGAAATACTTGGATGAAACCCACACAAACATGGATAGCCTTACCCACTATTTATTGAATGCAACATTTTTACACTATTAGTTATTATTATTATTATTTTATATTACAATATTATACTAACTGTGAGTTTTATTTTAAAACAGCACCGCTTATCTCTCCACTTTAATCTTTATTTTATTTTAGGTTTTAGTTTTTATTTCAGTTCTTTTACACAGAGACCTGAAAACTGTATTTCGTTCTATCATCATTCTACAAGATCCAGTGACAATAAATCTCTGAGTCTGAGTTACTTATTAATATAGATTTCTCTGTTCTCTTATTCAGGCACTGCACAGGCAACCTTTGCCACCACTAGGACACAAAGACCACTCGCCCATGCATGAAGACTCATTGCCCAACTCTGGGATGGATGACAATCCTCAATCCGGTGCTGTGGGCAACAATCCTGCAGTGGGTCCCGCCGCCACCAAGAAACCCCGCTCCCGCACCAAGATCTCACTGGAAGCCCTTGGAATCCTGCAAAGTTTTATCCAGGATGTTGGACTGTATCCTGACCAGGAAGCCATTCACACACTCTCAGCCCAGCTGGACCTACCAAAGCACACAATTGTCAAGTTTTTTCAGAACCAGCGCTACCACGTGAAGCACCACGGTCGGCTAAAAGAGCTCGGAGCTGAAGGTAGTGGAGTCGACGTGGCTGAATATCGAGATGAAGAGCTTCTCTCTGGCTCTGAGGATGCAGAATCCAGTGAAGACGGCCACGAGGAGATCTACAGTGGACAAGACGCTGCCTCGGTAGTGTCTGCTTCAACACAATCGTCCAGCTCAGGCCACGAAGAAAGCAAGGACAAGATGGTGTCTTTAGGGTCAGCACGGCCGAGTTCCCTGCCCTCATCAAGCTCGTCCCCAAGCCCCCGAGATCAGATCGAGTACCAGAGATAAAGTACATCCGACCTGGAGGAACGAGGGGTGTGTTGGAAGAGGATTGTGGGACTGAGAAAGACTTAATAGCAGACTAAAATAAGTTAACACAGGGTCAAATGAAGACTTCATAAAGGGAATCAGAAAATGGACAAGACTGTATTTAAATACTGACTATAGAAACATGTGTTACCACAATGCTGTTGAAATTTTAAAACAGACGAGTTGTTATTAGTCAATTATCCTGGTGGCGTAATGAAGGAGCATTTGTGTCAATAACTCAAAAACATTTATAATAAAATTATTACGTTGACGTCTTATCCCTAAACTGACACGTGGTCACAGAGACCCATGGTTTCTTAAATAAGCATGGCCACAGATGCTATACCAGTCAAGTCCTAATAAATCTGCCACAAACCTCTTTACTTTAGTTCTACAGTCTAACAGATTTCTGCCATCCTTCCTATTATCAACAGTATATAATAACTGATCAGAATCAAAATTTATGATTCAGACGAGCCATGAAACTCCACAAGACCCCACACATGTCAAAGGGTGTCCGACCAAGGAGCTTGGTGGGTGGCTGTAGCTTTCCTCCTCCTCCTCTCCGTGATTGGGCATTCTTCATGTCTCCAAGAGGTGGCCATTGAAACGATTCGATGAATAGGTGGGTGGGTCGGAAGTAGTGATGATGGCCGGACTGTGTACATTAACCCAGTTCCACTGTAAATAAAGGTGGTCTACTGAAATGGCTTAGCACTGCAGGTCCTTCAATGATAGAACAATAACATAAAGAAACACATCATTTCATATAGTACAGTGGTCTTGGTACCCTTGCACCCAGTACATGGACTTTTCTTACCACCTTTGCCAGTCTGGTGTCTTTCTTCCAGTCGTTGTTTCTCAAAATATGTGTACGAAATGGCTTTTTACTAAATCTCTGCACTTTCTTTGCACTTGAGGACCAACATAAGAATATATACATACATACATACATACATACATCTCTGACAGCTAGAGACTTAAATTCAAAATGATTGCAGTCTGACTGCTGAATTTTGCTTTTGGCCAAGTGGAAAAAACAATCGACATTTATTTTACATGTGGTACTTCCTTCCATCCTTTCTTTCCTGTGTCTCTATTGGCATACATATTCTCTGAAAACGATGTCCCCTGCTCACACTTTGATACACATTTCTATTTATTGCTTTATCTTTATCTACAGTTATTGTTATTGTTGTTATTATTATAATGATTGTTTTTGACATTGCTGTTATTTTTTGATTGTTTTAACCTGTCTTGTCAGCTGTCGGCTTTTAAAGCCGTCGTTTTGGTAATGAGAGACTATAAAACGGAAACACTGCCAAAACAGAATCTGAAGCAGTTACTGAAGTGAACCCCGTGATGACGTGTACTTATTCTGTCTATACTACATACCCAAAGAGGACAAACAGTAGCTGCGGGGAAGCCAAAAAGAAGATATTGATATATATTCAATATTGCAAATATTGAAATGACAATCCATCTGTTGAGCCAATCAGAAAAATCTGTATCATATTCATAAACATTTGAATTCATTTCAGGTAATAGACTCACTAAAGTGTACAAAAACAACATGGCCCCTTTGTGGTGAGGCCTCTGTGGACACTATGGCAAACATGATTTGCTTTAGAGAATCAGCTGCTACCTGCTTATTTCTGGATAACAGAGTAATCGCCATTCTAAACCTTACACTGACCTTTAAACTGTTTTATTTGTGAGGTGATGTTGATGTAAATGTTTTATCTATTACAAATGACAGCATCTTCGTTTTTTTCTCTTTTCATGTGTTGATGTTTCTAATAATCGTTTCATTTTGCCAGCATTTTTCAGTCCTACGATCAGATGCTTTTAGCGTTAATACGCTCTTACCGAGTAGCCCTGAATCCCACTAAACAAGCTGTGATGCACAGAAGTGTTAATACAATACAAGTAGCCTGTCCTGTCTTCAGAGTCACCGGTCCAACCACTGAACAATGCACATCAAATAGGCCAGTTCCAGTCAGCCCTGGTTAACCCAGAATGGTTTAGATTGGTGGATTACTTCATGGTTGGACATCGGGTAGTATCGGAAGCTCTAGAGTGTCAAGTTGCATCCTCAGCTCACGTTATGTGAGTACCGGGTTTGGCATGTTGGTTTCCACCTGCTATTTTGGTTACCTCAAAAACATGTGAATAGGTGAATATTCTTACATTCATAGAATGATGTGCAATCAATGTTCTTAAGATTTAGCAGGACATAAACAGAGATAGACGATAAAAAAGATTATAAAAAAATCAATCAAATCAAATGTATTTACTTGCGAAGACACACAGCAAGAATGTACTGGGTTTGAGCCCCAAGTGGGGTGGTCCAGACTTGGTGTCCTCCTACATTCCAAAACCACCGCAGCAGGAGAATATGTGAGATTAAATTGGTGTGAATTTTTTTGTGAATAAGGAAAATTTTGTAATGAATGTCAATTTAACCTAACGTGTGTAACATATATAAGGTGGTATAGACTTTTTTCTACAACAAGTTTTAAATCATTTGAATGCCTGAATTATAATGGAGTTTTATCCCAAGATTTGTATTAAGTGAAGGGAATTCGACTTTTAATATTTACAGTTTATTAAGGTTGCCAACCGTGTACAAAATATAAATCAAATATTAATTGTCCTAATAGCAATTTAAGTTTTCAAATACATCGTCACAATTTGCTAAACATAAATGACTGAAACATTTTTTTTCTAATTAGGATTTCACATCGATGAAGGAAAGACAGCAGGACATATTTTAAACCTCGTCTCTAAAATGTCAGCTATTCACAAGCCATTATAAGCGTCTTTAATGACAGTGTAGTGATTGTCAGCTGGATCTAAACCTTAATCAAGCTTGTCAATCATCCCTTGCTCTAGGAGGCAAAAACCCACCCCTGCTATTATGATCCCTTTTCCCCCTCACGGCCCGCCCCCCGCAGGGCCCAAATAAGTCTGAAACAAGCAGGTTTGATGAGTCCATCTCTGCACTGCTCCTAAATTATCCACGGTCCTGCTGAGACGAGGGTGTGCGCACTAGACTCTGTGTTTAACCTGCTACAGGGGTGGCCTTCAACACTTTCAGATCCATCATCAGCTCCCCCTTCTCACTGTCCTGTACCGAGTTAGTGCTAAGTGAAATGAAGACCGAGACAAAGAAGTCTGATAAAGTTCCTGATAAATGACTGCTCAGGGTCACTCACAAATTATCACTCTCTCCTGTAACGTCTTTGCCTTTTAAGTGTCTCGCGGTACTCCAGCTCATGCTGGGAGGTCAGGGTTAACTGGTAGTGAACGTGACTGCCAATCAGAAAGCAAACGGAATTCAGAAATGAATTAGAAGGTGAAACTACATCTTAGCGATACACATGATAACCCACAAGGATACGTGTTCATTTAAAGACAGAAGAACGTTATACAAGTAAAGAAATATTTAATATGCCAGGACATCATAATTAGACCTCGGTTATAATAGGAAATATTCGACCACATCTTTTAAATCTTTACTTTCTTTTCTAATACTTTGTCATAGTCTGAATCATGACCCACTTCTTCCAACACAAACATTTTTCAGTTTATTTTATTTATTTAAAATGTTATATTCTTTAAATAGAAGCATTATGTATTCCATGTTCTTCAACAGTGGCTTAACAAATACAAATTATCAGCTGTATGACATTTCGGATGGATAATTAAGTGAACATTTAGAACATGTTGTTATCATTTACCGTGTGTCTGAACTAAGCACAAAACTCTGCTTGCTTGTTGTTAAGACAAAATCTTTGTCCTTTGACTACAATGTGAATCGGAATCGCCTTTTCAGGGTTGTTACTGTTCCTAACGATCGTCGCTATCACTAAGTGATAAATCATGTGTTTTATTTGGCTCTTTTGTTGGTGTCTTAATGTTTGTTCTGTTTCCTGAAATTGCTGTCATTTAAATAAAGTGCATCGATGGAGAAATGAAGCAGTGGGAACCTTTGCTTTATTCGGTTCTCCCATTCAATTTTGCTCACAAATAAATAAATGGAAGTGTAAATTCATTTGGCTAAAAACCATTCATTTCCATCTTTGAACTTGTTGTTTGAAGTTCCCAAAAAAAACACACAGCGGTCACTTTTAGAACAATGAAATGTTGTCTTGAAGAGTGAAACCGAGACTTCGAGAAACCAAGTGGCGCGGCCACAAGAACCAAACACGCTTTCATTTGTACATAAAAAACAATAAAACCATCCCATAATAAAATAAAACCTGCCCACTTGGTGTATTGGACTGATGTTACTGCAAATCATCAGTGACAACAGAGTTTGTTCGTCATCATCTGTTTAAAATCAGCATTAAACAAACCACCAATTGATGTGGGTGAATAACCATCATGGGTGACCCAGTAAAGAAACAGCTTGCTAATCGCATGCATTTGGGATACTACTAACCCACATACAGTGCCAGTTTAAAAATCTGGACACACCTTTTCATTCAATGCTTTACATTGTAGGTTAATACTGAAAACATCCAATCTATAAAAGTCATTGTGTTGTCAAACTGTGTTGAAACTGTTCCCAGAGGCACTGAGCACTTGTTGACCACTTTGCCTTCTCTCTGCAATTCTGAGGTCAGGTGATTGTAGAGGCCAGATCATCTGACATAGCACTCATACTTTGTTAATTCGTTCTTATATGACAGGGAGGTGTGTATAATGTATAAAGGATGGAAATCAATGTAGAAAGGAAACTCAACGTTGTAAGAAAAATGTTATGTGCATAAATTTGTTCTACTATTGTGTTCCTCTCGATCTAAATCATCATCCGTGGTGTTCTATCTATCTACCCTGCTTAAATCATGCATGTGTGTGATTTGTTTTTTTATTACATCACTTAATGACAAACACTCTTTTACAATTTTAAAAATTGAATTAATCGACTGATTGTCAGAAGCACATTAGCGATGTTTCACTGCATGGGCATTACTCTTTCATTTCATCCCTAGGTTAATTTGGTCAGTCACACAACTGGGTTCTATTTTGCCGTCTGCATCCCCGTACAATCACCCAGCCTCTACATCAAGTCTTTGGCTACCAGCCAGTCTTTTCTTCCCGCCATGGTTCCCTTCTACTCAAGAGCAGCTTGCAGTGGCGTTCGCTGGTTTTCATTCAGTGCCAGTTCCTCAATCTCCTAATTGAACTTATTATTCGCTCAATTGCCTTGTTTTAACCCTTTCTGCCCTCTAGGTTTAAGACTGGATATCATTAAGAAGAGATGTTTTTAACAGGCAGCAGAAGTATGAGTATAGCCGTAAGGGATTTCAGATGAAAAAGTCTTGGTAACATATCCTGATGTGCCTGTTAACCTTGTTTCTGTCGGACCACCCAAAGAAGAGGCCAGTAATATTCATTTTATAATGATTATCTACACAAAAAAGTACCATTTATAAGTAAAGTCTGTTACATAAACTAAATGCATGTATGAGACATTGCAGAGGTTAAAGATGGAACACCATTGATGCGAACAGGATGGACAGAAACCAAGAGAGGAGATTGACAGCTCTCTGGCAGGGGAGCAGGGGCAGCTGCCAGGGCACTGCTGCTGAGGTATTAGGGCCTGATGGCAGCATGATTAGGGGCCATTAGAGGTGAGAGCGAGAGGGCGGCAAGGGACGCAGGTGCATCAGTGCCAGCTATTACCCAGAAGTCAGTGGGGTGGAGAGTAAACACACACCTGTGGTCTCCCGTTGGCTTCCAGTCTCACTGCACAAACTCCTTATTATAACAGACATTAATACACACACTGATAAACAAGCCAATACACTGTAAACTTACTCCAACACACACACACACACACACTCCTTAGCCATGTTCGTCTTTTGCTTTTTATCTGAATGTGACAAAAACTCATTCAGCATCAACTCCAAAACATTTTAATAGGTCGTGACATTACTAAAGTTACAAGATGCAATGATTACCAACAATGCAATATGATTCGCAATACTGGGTTCACAATGGGTTTTTTCAGCTTTTTAAACTTAATGAAATTGAAAACAATTTTATAAGTTTCTCTTTAATTTATATCTCAACTATATTTGTCATGATCTTTTATTTTGTGTAAATTATAAATGGCTTTTCATTTCTGAGCTGGGTACAATTCTGAATGCTAACTTAGCAAATTGATGAATCGCAAAAGTGCTCTAAAGTAAATATCAATTCATTAAACATGAATGTCGAAATGAATCAATTCCTGAATCGATTCAAGGTGCATCGTTACATCCTTATAAATGAGTGTTTGCGTCAATCAAATTCACTATTGTTGGCACATTGTAGGTGGCACATTACACTCCGCTTGTACAAGCGTTGGCATTCTGAACTCTCGGCTCTACTACCAGTCAGCAGCAGGCAAAGTTGCCACCAGTTTAATTGGGGAAAAAATTATCACATAAACGCACACCTAGGTCTTATAACACTGTGTAAATCTCATGTTTAATAGCCTGGTACATGCTACTCTATGGTGTATTCATCTATTAAATTATGGCTGAATAAGAAGTTGTACTGCACACCGCTGATGGGGTACAATATCGTTCATATACATGCTACCACAAGCATCAACAGAAGTTGTGTAGGTGAGTGGAAATGTTTGACCTCAACTGTAACCAATCACATGCTGTATGTCGTATCACTCTTTACTCCTACTAAACCAGGCAAGAACATTAACGCTGCTCGATTGTCTTGTTTTTGCAGTGACACGGTTATGAAAATGAACTGCGGCGATAAATAGTCATTAGGAATCCCTGCGCTGGGATAAGTAGCTCAGCTAGTGCACTCAATTAGGGCTATAAACCTGACAGACTGAGATGGAGGGAAATGTGAGCCGTGGTGATGACCTCCCGAGGGATGCTAGGCTAAAACAGGGCATCTGTCACCGGCCTGTAGAAGAGTGTCGTACGCTGGCATTAATGCATCAAACAACAACACTCACATGAACACAGACGCAATCATCACTCACGAAGAAACATTCAATTACCCCAAGCAAGCAAGAACATCACCATAACTGTCGCTGCTTGATGAGGTTAACGTGACAGCAGAAGTAGAAATCGCTCCTGGCATACACAAGAAGACTTTTATTTCATGTTCCACAAAGCTGCAAAAGTTTGCAGCCTTGCAGTTTCCATCCCCCAAACCAGTGCTTTACTGAGGGAAAAAAGTGAACAAATGATTCCCATCAAAGATAGCAGCTTAGTTCACTGAGTTAGATTTGTCTCATTTAATCAGAATCAAGCATTGAGCAAAATATTTCATATAAGAGGCCAAACATCTGCCTTGATTAAAAATATATCACCTACTGCATTTCTCTAAATCCCAGAATAACTAATCACCTCGGGAACATGAAACATTCATGAGGAAAAAATTGTGTTTTCATCCATCAAAAAAATGAACAAACCCAAACATCGTTCATGCCAACTTCATAATATTAAATATAGTGTTAATTCTGAAAAATGCTTGTATTATATTAGGGGTTTGTGTCTATTTTGGCACTCCATGTTCATCATTGTCTGTTTACGATTCCTTATGATGCTTCATACATTTTTGGTCAGTGTCAGCTCTAGACCAGTGGTCCCCCATCACTGGTCCAACGATCATTTATTCGCGGAAGAACATGGAAAATACATTCATAAAATAAAGATTATAAAATAAATGGCTACTAAGAACCACAAGCTCTAAAGTGATTGAAGGTTGATAGAGAAGTCATTAGGTTTTCTGGGATACACAACTAGCTCATAGTCAGGCATCTACAAACTTCTAGAGATAATAAATAAAACTAATTATAGTTATAATAATTCAAGAAAGCCACTAGTGTGTGTTCGTTTGTGTGTAAATGTATGTTTCACTGCACAGATTGGGTAAATGAGGAATTGATTGGGGAAGATTAATTCCACTGTGTGTAAAAGCACAATAGTAAAAGTGTATTCAGAATGTAAATGATGATTTGGATTGATGAAATATTTTATTCGTAATTACTACAGTCTTATTGCAATAATCATACATAAGATCTTCATACATTACAGTCGTGCTTAGGCTGCAAAGAAAACATACACACATCTTTGAGTTGTTCCATTATTTTCAGTAGATATCACTTATAATTCATGCATTGACACATATTCAATAAATGATTGCCCTCCTAGACGTGACAGTTCTTAAACCTGTTATTAACTCTGGATATTAACAGCTGAATGTGACTGCAAAGACTGAAGTTCACTAGTAATGCTATTAAAGACTCACAGGTCAGGTCACTTTCTCACTCAACACTTGCTTTCTTTTTCTATCTGATATTAAACACACTGCTAACAGAAGTAAATAACTATTTAAATATTCACCACATAGTAATGTATAAACTTCAATCATTAAAAAAATATTCAAGTCATTTGTAAAGATTTTGGAATTTAGAACCTCTGTAAAGGTCTTTACGTCGCTGTGATTTCTGAAGTTTTCAGCATCAAGTTGTGTGATTACAGGCCTTATCCTCGGAGTCATTCACATGCTGAGAATGCAGTCCCAAAACTTCTCCAGTGAACCAAGCCACTCTGGAATGAGGGTTTTTTGGGGGGGCTTTTAAGTTTGAAGCAAAATTTGCCTGTTAAGCTATGTTTATGTGGACGCTTTGCAGCCGACAGCGGCTTTTTGTGGGCCTCGGTGATTGTTGGTCAGTTGCTACCGAGCAGAAATAGAAAATAATGACGGCCTTGGAGGTTATTGTGCTTTCTCATGGTATTAAAGGTTTAAACAGAAGGAAAACACTTGTAAAAAAAATGGCCAGGAATAACTTCAGGATTTTTGGTTCACTTAACAATGAAACAGCCTTTTTAGGCTTGGTGTAAATTTAGATTCAAGTTTTAGGCTGAAATGAGATTTTTTGAAGTGATGAAAATGCAAAAGGTCCTTTTAGTTAGTTTAGTTAGTTAATTTAGTCTTTTAAAACTTGGTAACGAATTAGAGAATTTATCTGATCTCTCTCTCACTCATTCGCGACTTTCTGATCCCACAGTTCTTAATGGCCATCGATATTAGCTTTCACCATAGGTGAGGAATGAGACAAATTAAAAGGAAACAGAAGCGCCATTTGAGCAAAGGGACAGATGAGCAAGGGGACACATGGTACGTAACTGAAGAAACGTAACCGACTATGATTGGCTAGATTTAGTAATCATGCTGTGCTTATTCGTAATGGCTAGTTTGTGAGTCTTGTATTCTAGGATTGTCTTGTTCGCAATTCGTGTATTGCATCGGACGATCTCCTCCGTTCCATAGTCTTGTTTTGTACAGATCGTATAAACATATAGAGACAGAAATTGTGCCAATCCAGAAAGTATATCATTCACTATCTATACTTTTAATACTTTCTTGATGTAGTTTGTATGGCTTGGGTGTTTTTTGTTTAGTTCAATTTAGTATTAGCTCACCTGTGGTGATGGGAGCAATACCTCTCATTCCCACTGACATGCTTAATTAGCTTCCCGTGAGCACGTGCAGAGTCGACTTCTTTTTCTGGCTTCTATTGGCCGATAGCCTCGGAGATATCATTGAGCCGCTGTCTCCTCATGCGACTCTGTCTGCAGATGGTCCAGCTGATAGAATTCACAACTCCAGCAGAAGCCCTTTCATCTACTGCACATCTCTTAGTCATACAGCAGGTACGAGCAAGAGAGGACATGTACAGAGACATCACCGGGCGTCAAAGAAACTGCTCGTTCTGCACTAGCACATACCAGGAGGCCTTTTGTGTAAACTGTTCATTTTATATTTTTACTACGAAATGCTTTAAACAAAATAAATCAGAAAATATTCTGGATTTATCATATATACAGGTTAACACCGATCAAATATCACAGCCAGATATTGTAGTAACACTATATATTATTATTATTAATATACATTTTCTACAAATCAGTGTTTATATAGTTGGTTTACATTTTTTTACATAGTTACTTGTCATTTATTGTTGCACCATGGGCCTGAAAGAAATGAAGTTATAATTGTCCGTATGTCGTGTACATATCACAGTATTGACAAAAAAGCTGAACACACACTTTGTATTGCATTGTCAGTAAAAAAAAAAAGCCACACAATCCAGGGAAGTCTGTGGAATGTCAAAATCAAATTGGAGTAATAATAAATCAGCAAGGATATGAAAATAAATCTAAGCCACCGAGAGTTTTCAGGACCACACTGACCTCAATAACTTTTAACAGGACGAAGCCTGGCGCAACAGGATTTATTTCTAAAGTTGGAGATCCGGGTAAAATAAGAATCTGAACAAGAATGTGACATAATCCAAAGTTTATTCCAAAAAAGTTGTCTGCAGGGATGAAAACTGGTGGACGCACGAGTATCTTAAACAGTCTATAAATCCGCATTTGTGGCAGTTCAGTAAAAGGCAAATGGCAGCATGTAAAGGACTCAACGTGTTGGAAGATGGATGCAAAAAAAGAAACACATAATTTTATCTTTTTAGATCTACAGAGCCATAGACATGAGCATCACTTTAGCATTGTACGATTTTTTACACTGTGGAGTAACATGGTTATGATCTTATTAATATCAATATTATTATTAATATTATAT
>JAOTRQ010000031.1:4377012-4389251 GCA_028565875.1 Hoplisoma paleatum
CAATAAGGGTGTGCATTACCGCCACTTACTGGTATGGAGTGTCACGTCTTCCTTTGTGACGCCGTTCAAATTAAAAGACGAAACGCAGCTTTTTTTTCTTCCTGCGACTAATCGACCAATGGAATTTGTCCGACTAGTAATTTGTTTGGTCGACCAACAAATAATCGATTAATTGCTGTCAGCCCTACTATACGTACATATCATATGTTTTGCTGTATGGAGTGAATTCTCAGCATTATAACTACTGATCTGTTATGTACAGGCAGTTTTTGAGGGTTTTATCATTTTACATACACGTTCATTTTTAAACGAAACAGTGTTCCTCCAGGATCACAGTTCAACACAACAAAAAGTACAAAACTATAAAATAAGGAGTGCCGTTGCACACTATTTAATAACAACACAATAATGCCATTAATAAAAAAAACAGACATTTCTAAATTATCCAAGTAATTGACATGAAACTGTTGATTTGTGTAAGTTTTGCAGGAGGTAGAAACATGTTCTGGTATACAGTGAGCAGCATAGATTTTGTTTGATTTTAGTCCATATGAATACAGTAGCGTACAATTTGCCGCTTCTATTTTTTAGATATTGAGGCGCAGATCCTGGAGATCCAGGGGATGAAAGCTGCGCTGGTGGAGGAGGGCGAACAAGGGGTTGGCCTCGATTCCACTGGCTTTTACGATCAGGAGATCTACGGAGGCAGCGACAGTCGATTTGCTGGCTATGTGACCTCTATTGCTGCCAATGAACAAGAGGATGTACGACATTTACTTTATTTTTACGAGATTTTAAGTGCTTAGGACCTGTTCCACGTTTTAATGCCTAATTCGCCTCATTCTCTTTTGTTTTCATACTTGCTATTCTTGCAGGACGACGAAGAGGACTCCTCCACAACTTTGCTCGGCCAAAAGAAGCCTGGGTACCATGCACCAGTGGCAATACTCAATTCTATTCCGCAATCAGACGAACAGGTAAATGTTTATTTGTCCATAATCATTTATTTACAATTTTACCATCGGACCAGATGCAGCTTTTACTTGGCAAGAGGAATCCACGGGTTTCTTCTTGTAGCAGTAATGTGTTTGTGTTGACAGCGTGTCATTGGTTAAACTCTGGCAGGTCTGTTTTGACCCACAGGCCTTTTAGGGAACCGCGTGCTAGTCATTGTAAAAGCGCTTACGTGTACTCAGTCGATACAATCTTGTCTTCACAGTATGATCCTTTTGCCGAGCATCGACCACAGAAGATCTCTGATCGTGAGGATGAGTACAAGCGACGAAGACAAAAGATGATCATCTCTCCTGAGCGTCATGACCCTTTCGCAGATGGTAAATAAGACACCCCGGTTCCCCTTGATTGCTCCCAACTTGATCAAGACACTGTTTGTCTCCACTTGTATTGGTACAATTTGGCTTTATTGATTTTAAACCTTTCAAGCACTACCCGATTAGAAATGTAACCTGGATGTTTTTTTTGTTTGTTTACACCTGGTTCGCACTGTGCAATAAATTTGTTCAGGAACATATTTTTTATTTACTGTACTGCAAATACATCAGTCACAAAAAAAACCTTCCGGGTTCTTCTCCCAGAATACATCTTTATAAAGCTAATTCGAGACTGAATCTAACGTTTGGAAGCCATCGATCAAACCAAAGAAAATTTATCATAATAAAAAGTCATAATTGGCTTAGTATATTTTTTGCCAATCAAAATAGAACGGAATATTGCACAGTGTAATTAAATGTCTGGTGGGTGGGTGTTTTTGAAGGGTTACAGGATCAATATAAGGGATCTCTTTAGAATTTAATGTAAAAAGCTAAAGAAACGATTTAGATTATTTAAAGCACTTTTATTTAGGGTTTTCTTACTGGATGCACCTTGTATTAAAACAATACCACAAAAGCATAATTGACTCAGTGTGTCTTGTGCACTACTGCCGAGTTTTCGACCATGAAACTCGAATCTCAGTGGAAACGCAGAACTGGGCATGGACACAAATTCCAGCTGTCCTGTTTGAGGGTCAGGTTTCCCACCACCACTGAATCTGGTGAGGGCGGGGGGGTCACATGAAGCTTCGTTTGGCTGTCTGCACATGATACGATTCCGGCAGGTGATAAGATGAAGTGGCAGAATTAGTCCGAGTTGAAGGGGATGTGTTAAGTCTACTCGTCCAAGTGGCAGCAAGTTCACAATTGGGAGTTTTAAAAGATGACAAATCCATTTTTTTTACATGTCTACTGGTTTCCTGACTATTCACAAGCACAGCTTGCATACTTGTGATAAAAATCCTCCATAGTCTTTTATTTAGCTTTAGGTTTCAATAAAAAAATAATGATTTAAAACTGGCCCGTGCACCAACTTGTATTAACTTAAATGCATTTAGTTATTTTTCAAACCAGCTTCGCTTAAAAAATGTTTTAGTGTAGACGATCATTGGCTAAAGGACATTGCATGTCGTTAAGTCCAAACAGGATTATCCTCAGTATAAGTGTTGTGTAAATATATTTCTATTTTTTCTTTACACAAAATAGAAATATATCTGAAAAGAATCTGTGTACAAAGATTCAACGGGCCCTTACTAACTTTTGCTTAATTTCTCTCCTACAGCAGTACTGCTTTGCCAGTCCTGTCTGCACTCTCTTAAGGGTGCAGCACCTCATCCTGTGTAGGTTATGGTGGACAAAGAGAAGCGATTTGTATCAGATTTAGACATTTGTTGTGGGGCGGGACATTGATTTAACAACTCTCTGTACCCAAAGTTCTAACGTCAATCATTGAAAGTCTTTTTTTTTTTTCTTCCCCCCTGAACGTCAATCTAACTAATTGCGTTCATTTAGCATTCATTTCACATCATTAATCGTGGTCAACAACCAACCACTCAAATTTCCACCTCGAAATGAACTTTGTGTTCTTACCACGAGGTCACATTATCCAAGACAAAGCAGTGGAGATGCACACTCATTCGAACAATTCGGATCGGTCCTGTATTGTCTGAGGTTTGTGTACAGTGAGTGACGAGCTTCAGAGGTGGTATGCTATTTTGTGTGATTTCAAACCCTTTTCCAAAGTGTTACTAATGGTAAAGAGAAATTTTCTAGGCTTCTTTTCTGCTGCTTGAAGTCTGACTGCAGAAGGACCCTTGGCACTGAAAGTGTACGTATTCTGGAGAGCACAGCCCAGGAGCCTGCAACAATGATGGCTAGATCCTGTCCTTATCTGTTTAAAGAATCACAAACCTCTATGTACATGCCTGTTTGTTTCTGTAATCTATGAAGGTTAGGCCTTATGTTAGGTTTTTTGTATTTAAAGGAGCTTTTGAGTAAAAATCTTTATTTTAAACAAGAGCTGAGGATTAAAGTGAGTGCCATTTGGCTTTGCAGTAAGAACAATGGAGGTGTTGCACTTGCTCAGCTGACTGTGTCGTATTTTGTTGGTGCTCTTTCGTGCAGGGGGCAAAACGCCAGATCCCAAGATGCCTTCCAGGTCCTACATGGATGTGATGAAGGAGCAGCATCTGTCTAAAGAAGAGGTATAGTATTCCCATCAACCAGAAACTCGGCAGCTTATAAATCTTGACCAAGTGCAAATGGGTTTTTGTTTTTGTTTTCACACAGAGAGAAATCCGGCTACAGATGGTAGAAAAGGCCAAATCTGGAGATCTGAAAGCAGTCAATGGTTCAGCTGCATCTCAAGCCGCCGTCCCTAAACGCAAGCGTCGCTGGGACCAGACCGCCGACCAAACCCCAAACGCTACGCCCAAAAAAGTGTCCAGTTGGGATCAGGCAGATTCCTCTGCAGAAGTAAGTCTAGTCTTGGGTTACGTGGAAGCTTCGGCTATGCAGCTTAAACCATTTAGTACTGTTCTCTGTGTAATCTGTGTAGTTGTCAAGCAAATCGAAGCACTTCATTAAATGCCAGCTAGATACCCGTCTGCTCTGGGGATGTAATTTGATCGAGATTTGACCCCATGCAGACTGTACTTCATGGGATAACAACCGAAAGGCAATCCCATGCTTATGACCTTGGCAGAAGTCATTATGCAATTGAATACCATTGCTAATACCTTGCAGGGCCTCAGTCGTGCCCCTCTCTGATATAAGCAGTCATGTCTGTTTAGACTGCATGCTGGGTAAAAGCAACAGCAGTAGTGGACTAGTCATGTGCCATTAGAAAATTATAATTATATATTATAATCTTTCTAATGAGGCCTTTAACAGATTCAACCGAGGGTGTTGATTTGCTTTAGTCGTTAGTGGGGATCTCTGAACCTAGACTCATGTGCACACCATAATTGCTTGTTTTTGTGTTAAACAAATCACTCGCCCGTACTACATCTACACCCTACGGATGGATAATAAAGCACAATGTCTTACAATCTCTATAATACATTGGCGAGTAATGGACACTTAATAAATCTTATGATCTTGCGATATATGACAAATTTAAGTCTAAAAAAACAGCTCCAATAACAGTTTAATCGAGAACAGAGTGGATAAATTGCAAGTGTGCTGACTGGTAACGGGAAACATTTTCTTTGCATAAATTATACCGGCAACGCTGGTTAGAATTGATGCTGAAGAATTTGATCAGAAGTGCAACACTTCTTCCTGATCTTTCTCTCGAATTAGTTTTTTTTTAACAATTGATAGGTTTGCATTTGAGCTATTTCATCAAGCTGAACCAATAACTCTGTGTTCCTTTCCCTGTCAGACACCCGGGCATACGCCTGGACACACACCAGGCCATACACCAGGCCATACACCTGGACATACGCCTTCTAACAGTCGCTGGGATGAAACGCCAGGTCGTCCAAAGGGTAGCGAGACTCCAGGAGCCACACCAAGCTCGCGCATGTGGGACCCCACACCAAGCCACACGCCCGCCGGTGCGGCCACACCGGGCCGAGACACACCCGGTCATGCCACGCCTGGTCATGGCGGTGCCACCTCCAGCGTTCGGAAGAACCGCTGGGATGAGACGCCAAAGACTGAAAGAGGTTCGTAATCTTGTATGGCTATGACGATTCCACTCATTAGCGCTCACCATTGGCGTGGAGTCACATCGATTGTGTCATTTCAGAGACCCCCGGACACGGCAGCGGCTGGGCCGAGACTCCTCGTACAGACCGAGGCGAGGAATCTGTGGGGGAGACCCCGACCCCAGGAGCAAGCAAAAGAAAGTCCAGATGGGATGAAACTCCAGCCAGTCAAATGGGCTCTTCAACCCCCCTGCTTACCCCTGGAAAAACTCCTATTGGCACACCTGCTATGAATATGGCCACACCAACACCAGGTAAGGTTTCATGATGATAAAAAAACTACAGTGTTTAATAACACAGCGATTCACTCTATCTGTTATGTCAGGTATTAGCACACTTTGTACTTTTTTAGCTCGAGGGATCATCTCGATCTACAGCCGGGTATGAGGTCGGGATTATCTGGTGCTTAAAAATATTTACATTTTATATACCTATATATTTTTAAGGTCATCTGATGAGTATGACTCCGGAGCAGCTGCAGGCCTGGCGCTGGGAAAGGGAGATTGACGAGCGTAACCGTCCATTCACAGATGACGAACTGGATGCAATGTTTCCCGAAGGCTATAAGGCAAGTTTTTTCTCTTTTTCAAAATAAAATGTCTATCTTTATAATATTAATAACCATGTGTCTATCCACTTCTAGGTGTTGCCTCCGCCCGCAGGTTATGTTCCCATACGCACCCCTGCCCGTAAGTTAGCTGCCACCCCAACCCCTATTGGTGGCATGACTGGCTTCCACATGCAGGCTGAAGACCGAACCACAAAGCAGATGAACGACCAGCCTTCAGGAAATCTACCATTCCTAAAACCAGATGACATTCAGTACTTCGACAAACTTCTTGTAAGTATTTTTTTTTAAAGTTTATCTCTAATTGTATGCTTCTTTTAAAGCTATGGGTTATTTGGTTTGGTGATTCAGGTAGAGGTAGACGAGTCCACATTGAGCCCCGAAGAGCAGAAAGAACGCAAGATCATGAAGCTGCTCCTGAAAATTAAAAACGGAACTCCACCCATGAGAAAGGTATGTTCTCCCGAAGAGACGCTCAGCTCCCAAACCCCCTTAGACGTAGAAAACTCATGACTAACATTGTCTTGTACACGCAGGCTGCTCTTAGGCAGATCACCGATAAAGCCAGGGAGTTCGGCGCAGGGCCGCTGTTCAACCAGATTCTTCCATTGCTCATGTCTCCTACGCTAGAAGATCAAGAGCGTCACCTGTTGGTAAAGGTTATCGATCGCATCCTTTACAAACTGGACGACTTGGTTCGACCCTACGTACACAAGGTGAGTTAAAAGCTCATGTCTGTAAATACTGTTGAACATCTGTGCTGTGTTTAACTTTATCGTGCTATTATGATCTGAAGGATGCGACGTCGAACCCCGACCCGGCAACCAGGAACCTTCTATTGATCTTAATAGTTCAGTTTAGTTTAATTTCAAACACTGGTGTGATAAATCTGCTCAATCTGACCTGTTTCTCCAGATCTTGGTGGTGATCGAGCCGCTGCTGATTGATGAAGATTACTACGCTAGAGTGGAGGGACGAGAAATCATCTCCAACTTGGCGAAGGTGAGGGCCGACGTAACCCAGCCGTTATGCACGTATTATGACCGAGCACTTGTGTTCCGTGTCTCGAACCCATCGCTCACATCTCTTTGTTTCCACAGGCTGCTGGTTTGGCCACGATGATCTCCACGATGAGGCCCGATATCGACAACATGGACGAGTATGTGAGAAACACTACGGCTCGCGCCTTCGCCGTCGTGGCCTCTGCTCTGGGCATTCCGTCCCTCCTGCCTTTCCTTAAGGCCGTGTGTAAGAGCAAGAAGTCCTGGCAGGCTCGGCACACGGGGATCAAGATCGTCCAGCAGATCGCCATTCTCATGGGTTGTGCCATCCTGCCTCATCTGCGCAGCTTGGTGGAGATTATCGAACATGGTTCGTATAGGTTCATGTCTCTCTCTGTGAGATCTGTGTGCGGCTCCTGAGCAAGGCCTTTACTGTCCTAAGCCTGGGTAAATAGGGGCGTTGTACTAGGAAATGTGCTTGAACAGTCTTCGGTAGGGTGTCCCAATGGTAGCAGCAAACATAGACTCTCATTCCTTAATCTGTTTGTCTAACATCTGATCGTATTTCCTCAGGTCTTGTGGATGAGCAGCAGAAGGTGCGAACCATCAGCGCTTTGGCCATCGCCGCTCTTGCTGAGGCGGCCACGCCCTACGGTATCGAGTCCTTCGACTCGGTGCTCAAACCCCTTTGGAAAGGTATCAGACAACACAGGGGCAAGGTGAGCATAAGGAATAGCAAAACCTGCACTGGTTTATGTACTCCCAGCGTCTGATTGCTAATCGTTTGGCTTGTTTAGGGTCTGGCTGCTTTCTTAAAAGCTATTGGCTACTTAATTCCTTTGATGGATGCCGAGTACGCCAATTACTACACAAGGGAAGTGATGCTCATCCTCATCAGAGAGTTCCAGTCTCCTGATGAGGAGATGAAGAAGATTGTGCTGAAGGTAAGACTCAATATAATTTATGTAAACGCTAAATCTCTCTCACTAGTTCCACTCTCTTTCGGCTTTTTTTTCTCTCTCCATGCTGGTAAAAGGATGTTGTGGGAGCTGCACGGGTACAAAAATCTTAGCACATAATTGGATACAGGAAGATTGGGGGAGAGTAGCTTCTGGTTTTCGTTTCTGATGTCACCAATCTTTGTCCTGTTTACAAACGTTTTGCTCATCTTTCTTTCATCAGGTGGTGAAACAGTGCTGTGGGACAGATGGTGTGGAGGCCAACTACATCAAAACCGAGATCTTGCCCCACTTCTTCAAGCACTTCTGGCAGCATCGTATGGCTTTGGACAGGCGTAATTACAGACAGGTATGTCATGAGGCTAACGTATTCTTCTGAATGTTTGTCGCTCACTTTTATATACCTAAAATAATGATAATAGGGTGTAATTCCCAAACCTATAGGGATCAAATCCACATTGATCTGAAAGAAGATAAAACAATGTTTCCTGCCTTGTACGTACTGAAACATGAACAAGATTGTTGAAACAAACCTTCTCTCCTTCACCAGTTGGTGGATACTACCGTTGAGCTGGCCAACAAAGTCGGGGCAGCAGAAATCATCTCTCGTATCGTGGACGATCTGAAGGACGAGGCCGAGCTGTACAGAAAAATGGTCATGGAGACCATTGAGAAGATCATGGGTAACCTGGGGGCGGCGGACATCGACCACAAACTGGAGGAGCAGCTCATTGATGGCATCTTGTACGCCTTCCAAGAACAGACCACTGAAGTGAGTAGAGTTTGCCGACCCCCCCCTCCCCCCTCCTGCTGTGACTGTAAGAATATAAAGATGATAACCAGATGACTGATGCTTTGCTCTGTTTCATCAGGACTCCGTTATGCTGAACGGTTTCGGTACTGTTGTGAACGCTCTGGGGAAACGAGTTAAACCGTACCTGCCACAGATCTGCGGTACCGTTCTGTGGCGTTTGAATAATAAATCGGCCAAAGTCCGTCAGCAGGCTGCTGACCTCATTTCCCGCACAGCAGTGGTCATGAAGACCTGTCAAGAGGTGAGAGGACGATAAAATGCTCACTTTCAAATATTATCCCAATCATATTCAGTTTCATATTATTTGTGCTTTTTGTTTCATTTGCTAATGTTGTGCGTGTGTCTGTCCTCCTTTAGGAAAAGTTAATGGGTCACTTGGGTGTGGTACTGTATGAGTACCTGGGAGAGGAGTACCCTGAAGTGCTTGGAAGCATCCTCGGCGCCCTTAAAGCTATTGTCAACGTGATCGGTAGGTGGTGGTTTTAATTCTGGTTTGGGATTATGTAGTATTGTGGGAGCTCAACCCAGTGGGAGATTAAAGGGCGATGGGCATGTGTGTCCGAGGGGTGTGTACCCCATAAACATTACCTGGGTAAGAGTAGGCATCTGCATTAAAACTAGGCAACTGAATATGAGTAGATTGGCCGGGTCCTCCTTCTTTTGGAATGGATTACATGAAGTGTTTCAATAAGAATGAGCTTAGTCCACACAAACCGTTCTTTTTTCTTTTTTTTTTGTTTGTGCGTCTTGACCTTTTGTCAACTCACAAACGGCATCCCCGTTCAGCGGAAATGCACATTTTCAAAAGTTTTTTCAGGGTTCCCCCAAAAACTCCTTTTGTTTGCATAAGCAGGAAAGAACATGGACCAGCGCCAATACATTTGCTAACTGATCAGAAGTGATGTGTGTAGAGAGCGCCATCTACCCATTCAGAGAGCGCATTACCATTTGTGCTGTCTCGAATTCCAGGTGCCGATGGCAACATAATCCTAATTCGAATATGTGATCCTCTGATCATTATGGCAACACCTTAGTCTGGACAGTCACTGTACAAATATTTAAACCTCTGTGAGGACTGAATTCTTCTAATAAAGGAAGTGGGAGAACACTTTTGACCCAAAAAATACCCAAATACGCTTGGACAAGGCCTCAGAACTTATAGCGTTGTTATAGCTTCTTTTATTAAGATGACTTCTTATGCCACTCAAATAAATTGCGTAATTATAAGAATGAATTGTACCATGAATAAAGCATAATCCGGTCAAATTTGAGGTACCTTACTAGGCATTTAACCAGCCCGTCATAAACAAATTTTAACTTTACTTTTGCCTTGATTTTCTTGGTTTATAGGTATGCACAAGATGACCCCTCCGATTAAAGATCTGCTTCCTCGATTGACCCCAATTCTGAAAAACAGACACGAGAAGGTGCAAGAGAATTGCATCGATCTGGTGGGCAGAATTGCCGACAGGTCAGACTCCAGTTTGGTTTAATGCCTTTTCAGTATCTGACTGTCAGCTCAGGTTTGTATGTTTACTCAAAATGTGTTTCTTTTCCCCTGTAGGGGTGCTGAGTACGTATCCGCCCGGGAGTGGATGCGAATCTGTTTTGAGCTTTTGGAGTTGCTAAAAGCTCACAAGAAAGCAATCCGACGAGCCACGGTCAACACATTCGGCTATATTGCCAAGGCAATCGGGTAAAAATGAATCTTGTAGCATTGCAGGCATTTTTGTCTTAATAATGTTTAGACCAAACTTTCATTTTGAATCATTTCTTGATGTTTTTAGGCCTCACGATGTGCTTGCCACGTTACTCAACAACTTGAAGGTTCAGGAGCGTCAGAACAGGGTGTGTACAACCGTTGCCATCGCTATTGTGGCAGAAACATGCTCGCCCTTCACCGTTCTGCCTGCACTGATGAACGAGTATCGTGTACCAGAACTCAACGTTCAGAACGGTGTTCTTAAATCCCTGTCATTCTTATTTGAATATATTGGTGAAATGGGCAAAGACTACATCTATGCTGTTACACCGTTACTAGAAGATGCGCTAATGGACAGGTAAGGACATGTTGTGTCTGTTTTGTATTTAATTTTGTTACATTTATATACAGGTTTGTTATTTAGTCTTACATCATACACTTTGTTATTGGAACATTTAAAGCTTTTTAAAGGTGTTAATTATTCGATTATATTTAATGATTTATCAATTACACATTTCCATGTGTTTGTATTGCTTTATTCACAACAGGTGTAGTCACAAAACCATGCAAATTCATTATACTACATTGTCTTTACATTGACTGCTTTATGTAACTTAATCATGTGACCTTTACTGTGATTATACTTTTTTAATTATTGACTGGATTTATAATCCTGTCATGACTTGGATTTCGAGTATAAAACATGACAAAAGCTCAGTAAATAAATATCTGATCGTTCATTTGTAAGCATCAGAGTAAGACTCAAGAACTGTGTTCAAACCTCTTTAAGCAAACCGAAGGCATCAATAGAAAGTTGCAGCTCTAACACCGATTTATCATTAAACGTTGGTCTTTTTACATTTTTAGAGATCTTGTACACCGGCAGACAGCCAGCGCTGTAGTCCAGCACATGTCTCTGGGTGTGTACGGCTTCGGCTGCGAAGATTCCCTCAATCACTTGCTTAACTATGTTTGGCCAAACGTCTTTGAAACCTCACCACACGTTATTCAAGCTGTTATGGGAGCTTTGGAGGGTCTCCGTGTGGCCATTGGACCGTGCCGTATGCTCCAGTATTGCCTTCAGGTAAATTGTGGTTTAGTGTTAATGAGATGAATAACCTCGTTTTTTCTTTTTTCATTGGCATCCTGTTCTACTCTGACAATGTTTTTTTCACCTTTAGGGTTTATTCCATCCTGCGAGGAAAGTACGGGATGTATACTGGAAGATTTATAATTCCATCTACATTGGCTCACAAGATGCTCTGATTGCACATTATCCTCTCGTCTACAACGATGAAAAGAACCCCTATGTCCGATGTGAGCTAGAATACTTCCTGTGAATTCATGTCAACCCTCTCGCCCGCGCACATCCATTCTTCACGTTATCTGTGTATTATTGCAGCTATGGTATATGGGACTTGATCCAGTTTTAGTTAGATTTGTCTTCGGCTTCCTGAACAATTATTTGTGGTTAGAGAAGCATTTTAATTAAAGTACCGACCGTACAACAGAAAAGTCTGACTGGTAAATATTTGAATCTAATTTTTTTTATAAGCTCATCGCTATTGACGGTAAATTGTAGGTTCAGATTAGGAACGAACAGGTAAATCATTAGCAGGAAAGTCTAAACAAACCTTTACAAGTTGTGCTTTCTTTGTGCTGACCTGTTAGCTACTCCTTTATCTCATCGCTCATGTTTAATTGAACATTGCTTTATTTGGCAAAATAAACATTTGTGTATTAAAAGCCCAGAAATGTGTGTCTGTGTTTTTATATATTTGGTTTATTTTTTGTCTGTTAGTGGTAATGGTTTACTGGTCTGCAGTCGACTGTAACTCGTGTTTAGGGTTTCCACAGTCATAAATATCTACAGTTTTGGTGGTGGAAACTGTAAGGAAACCATTTGGCACTTTCTAGAAACACTACTAAAAACTCTTTTCACTATGTTGGTTCAAGCCCACTACTACTAAGTTGGTTTAGTCCCCATGATCACCAGGTTGGTTCAAGACCCACTAATACTGACTAACACCAAGTTGGTTCAATTCCCATAAGTCAAGTCAACTTTATTTCTATTGCGCTTTTTCCAATAGATATTGTCTCAAAGCAACTTTACAAAATGCAGGATGAACAGAAACCCCTGTCGAGGAGAAT
>JAOTRQ010000031.1:4548393-4560584 GCA_028565875.1 Hoplisoma paleatum
TTATCTATCTATCTAATTATATATCTATCTATCTATCTATCTATCTATCCATCCACCCACCCACCCATCCATCCATCCATCCATCTATCTATCTATCTATCATTCTATCTAATTATCTATCTATCTATCAGTCTGTCTGTCTGTCTATCATCTATTTAAATATTCAATTCACTATTTCCAATTTGATTCCTTTATCACAGCGCAACAATTGACCTTGTAAGCATTTGAAATGCAAAACACTGAACGTAATTGAGAGTTTAGTTTAAGATCCTCAAGGATTTGATGTGTGAAGCCATTTTCACCAGACAAATGTGTAAAAACATTTACAGTTTATTAGTAGCAGTTGTAGATCATTTCAGCTTGAGCAGCTCGGTTGGGACTTACATGTTAAAAGAATCTACTGGGACAGAAATATTTTACAGTAATGAATAAAAAACTTAATTAGAAATGTATAGACTGTTTTAGTTTCATATGTTGTATTGGATTTTGTATTGTGTGTTTCATAATATTTCTATTAAGCAACATTATGTATTCATTTTTCATTTTGCATAGATTTAATGTTATTTCACAGTGTTTGACTGATTATGACAACCAAGCAACAAATGATTGTTACAGCATTTAAGTCAAAGATCCACCAGGGCCTGTTTTAAATCATATTATCTCTAAATCGATATCTTCTGTGCATTCCCAAAATTTGGTTACATAGACTGTATTAATAACAACAACAACAACAACAACAACAACAACAGTCAGACAATCAGACAATCAGACAATCAGAATAAGTAAAACATTTCATTGCAATAATAAACTAAATAAACGAAAATGGCAATTGTAGGTTTAATAACTAATTAAATTTATATTAATTTTAGTCATTGGTGTTTATTATGGTTGTTGTTTTGTTGAGCTTTTGGTTTTGTTTAGTTGTGAAGTTTCATTATAATTATCCAAGTGATATTGCTGACTATATATATTTATTTATTTATATTTATTTGTTAAATAGTATTTAAATGTATTTGTTTGGTTTTACATGTCAAATTGGATCGTAAAGTAATTTCCAGCTTGCATGGGAATATTTTTCTTTTTGCACTCGGAATAAGTGGATTTAAGATTACTCCTGGGGATTTAAAATATATCTATAAAAACACACAGGGTGGCTACATTGTGTAAGTTTGCTGGTACAGGAACCAGGTTTATCCAAGTTTAGTAGTAAAAGAGTCTTCACTGTCATTAACTAAAATCCATCTATTCAATGTGATCAGGTTCACTTTAGAGATTGTTTATCTTCAAATTGACATGTGTTGGTGCTACTTGACTAGCCGCTGATGAGCTCACTGACCATGTGCATAGACTGTCAAGGGAATCCAGGCTTCCAGCATGGAAACTAGGCATTCAAAGTCAATCACATTAGCTCCTTCCAGTCCACTACCCTAGATAACAATGGTGTTGCGTTAGTAGCTTTAGGCCGATATTATTAATACAGGGATCTGAAATACAACGTGGAATAACATATATTAAGAAATGTGAAAAACTATTCATGTACAAGAATAGCAGCATATTCAATTTGCTGCAGAAGTTAAAAGCAATGAAATCTTCTTTTCCTGAGCTTTAAGCAATGTTTTGAAAGAACAAGTATCGAATTGGACTAATATTTGCCTGAATCAAAGATGTTTTTGTTGTATTCAGAGAGCTCTGCGGGCATAAGGCCTCCTCTTGAGAGGACCAGTGAAAAATAAATATAAAAAATAGTATCAGTTATGCAACTTATGGCACAGAAATGTATTTCACACAGGCTGCTCCTGTCTTGATGTTCATCTTCAACCATTCCTGAATGTTTTCATAACCTGCCACCAGCCACATGTAGATCCTGGAGGGAAATGTCCTAACGTTTAAAGACATTAAATAGTCACAGGGATACCAAGGTGAATCCTTATAATAAATGTGTTTTCAATCCTTCAGAATTCCTCAATTTGCATCTTAGGTTCTGGGAAAGGTGGTCAAAAATGAAAAGAATGGAAAAAACAAAGGAGGTTGTGGTGATACACTCATTGGAATCATTCCTCTACAGTTACCTTGCTCTACCTGCCTTGCTTAAGGTACAAGACACCTAACATCTAACTGCTCCCCCGGGCACTGTGGCTGTGTAAAATGTGTGTTTCACAGCACGGATTGGGTTAAATTGTGAATTGCTGTGCATAGCATAGAGCACTGCTGTGCATCCAAACTGGCATGAGTATAATCACTTTAAAACTTACACATGAAAATGAGCCTTTCAATCAGATTTAAAAGTGTACAGTCCAACCATGCTTGTGCCAAACTGGTAATATAATTGCCCATTTCTTTCATGAACTGTTTTTTTTTTGTTTGTTTCTCTAGGCTAGAAGTGTTGGCTCTTCCCGCTCTCACACAAAAAGCACATTGAGCTTTTCGAGAAAGGTGGTGTGCACCCACACAACATGAAAGTAGCAGCTCGGTAACACAGACCGTGCTACTGTGCGTAAGCTTTAACATTTGCATAACACTGGCTATATAAATGCACACTAGAAACGGGTCACTATTGTCCAAAAATGATTTTTGTAGTACATTACTATATGATACTCAAAACAAGATATTTGAACCAGATAGACACAGAGTACATGTGCTTGACTGACTTGTCTGTAGTTCATATCTGACTATTATTTAAAAAGTCTGCCACGAAATAAAAATGAGAATTGGAAAACAGTGATTGCAAAATATTCATGTCCATGATAGCTTAGTGATTAAGATACTGAGCTAGAGATCATAAGGTTACTTATATTTTAAGATCTGAAATTGATTTGTTTTCTTTTTCTATTCTGTTTCTATCTCAGCCCCAGCCGCCATGGTAAAAATAAATGAGAAGAAAATCCTAGTTTATCTTCTTAACTTAATCTGACACTGATTTAATAAGGAAATCTTTAATTAAAACATTTTTTTAACTAAAGAGAAAGAAAAGGAAAACATATTATAAGTTGCTTATATCAAGAAATAGTTACATTTTACAAAAGCCTTTTTCTCATTCTTTAAAATTCTTCAAATAAAACAGATTATTTATAATCTTAATAATTAAGTTAGTGCAACGAATCACATGACATTAGCTTAAATTTATTTCTCCAGGAAATATGTCTGTTATTCAGGATGTGAACCATACATCCTGTACTTCACAGCACCACTCAGCATACTCTATATTAAAACACATGGAGCTTAATGCTACCACATTCTCACTATATGGTCAAATGTATAAGTCGCCATGTGTTTATAAGGTTTTCCTTTTAATGCACGGATGACAGTAATCCTAATGTATACAAAACGTTATAGCTATCACCAGAAATACTTAATCGTTTGTAGTTTTGTACATTTCATTTAATATTCCAACATCTGTGTTAAAACCATTGAATATTTTATCACCATTTGAATGATGCTCACTTGGTACCTTTTATTGTTCGCATCCTTTTCTAACTTTAATAAATCAGTGTGGCATTCTTACATTTAAAGGATGCGTTTTTGAGATTTTTCTTTTTGCATTATTATAATTACATTTGCCTTGTAACCTGTCCATGAACTTTAATACACATTTGTGTTTATTGTGTTAGGAAACTGCGTCATTGTCATCGCGTTACCTTTATCCATAAAACGAATTAAGCATAAATGAAGCTGTATATATACATATTTGTTTCAAAACGTGTACTTTAATATTTTCATAGCCTATTCTTTTAATTATTAGATGGCCAGCCACTTGGTCGAAATAAAGGTATTGTGCACAAACATAATGATATGTAAGTAATAATCTTTCACACAAATTATGTGCAACTAAGTCTGCTTTAAAGGAATACATGTATTAGGTAGTATGGCTACCTATGCATATTGTTAATGCTGAAAGATATAAGAGTTTTTGTGAATGTATTTAACCATGATCTATCTCTCTGTGTAAAGATAATCAGTTCACTGAGTGCAAACAAAGAATAATAGCTTAAAAACGAAAGTGCCAGATCGTGTTACCTGCCAGGTTACTCTTTCAAGAGCTGTATTGATAAAGCTATGGGATCCAAGAAGCACAGCATCCTTATATTTCAGTAAATATTTACCTCATGGAGATTTTTAAAATGTCGTGTTATTGTATAATTCGTGTTATTTTAAATATAATGAAAATGCATTTTTTTGGAAAGCACATTGGTGAGAAAATAAATGCTATCGTATAAATAACTTTAGTAGTCTAATGATGTTCTGTTTTGCTTTTCATTTGTAGCCTGTATGATCATATGTTAATACCATATACATTACATTATAACAAAACAAGTCCTTTGTTTAACTTTCGTTTTATTAAGATAGTCACCGAGTGTCGAGGTGCAAAGGAAAAGATTTTTAAATAAAATGTCAGTGAACGTGGGTTTGCTCAGGCTGCTTTGGACACCTGAATTATGAATACGGACATTAAGATGTAACCTATAAATATTGTGGAAGCCTTTCAAATGAAAATGTCACATATAAACAGATAATGCAAAAAAAATATCAGCATTCCACCCCAGGTCACATAGTCTGTCCACTTGGCGTACTGTCCTTACATAATGTAGCTTAGAATACATGCATGGTGTGTGTGTGCGTGTGTGTGTGCGTGCGTGCGTGCGTGCGTGCGTGCGTGTGTGTGTGTGTTCGCTCCAGCTAGTGGCGCGCCTGAATCGCAAGAGAATAGAACTCAAGTGCACAGATCATTATACAATTTCAGAAAAATTAATTAAAATAAATCAGATAAATTGTTGTTTTTGTGGTTTGGTTGTTTATAAGCTAAATTTAATCTGCGCCATCTACACAGACATTATTAAGGACGCATGACCACTATATGGTGGATGCGTGTCTGAGTGTGTGTGTGTGTGTGGGGGGGGGGGGTGAAATGATAAATTATGAAAAGGAGACCTTTCCATAGGCATCATAGGCTATTAGCTCCATTAAAGTTTGTATCACTATGGCATGTTTAATGCTTGTAATTTGATCATCTGCATCAAATTAGAAAATGCGTTCAGTTAAATAAACCAAAACATCAGTTTAAATTGATGTCTAAATAATCGTTATAATTTACCTGATTCTCGTAACATTTATTTTTATTTTTGAACTTAGAATCACTGGTCCACCGATACAGCATTTCATTTGCTTTATGAAGCAAACAGAAATGAAAGTGCTTTTGTAAAACTTAAACGATACGTCACAAAGTTTAGTTTAACACTTCAATTAACTGACTGGAAATCTCAGTTTCAATCAGAGAGATCCACAAATGTTTTGTATATTAGTCAATAGTCAGTTACCCTACAAGTTCGGCCTACTGACATGTTATTTCAACTGAGCAAATAGCATAACATAATTACTATTTAATTTTAAAATAGTCAAAGTAAAAAAAATGGCATTTGTTCTATAATTAAAGACATGTTGGGATTAATTGAAAGAAATGTGTGTAGAAGATAAGCTACTGGACATATTATTCTTATATCTGAATATAGAAGGAGTTATCCTTGTATATTAATCGTCAATTCGGTAGCTTATTAGATGTAAATGTGCTTTCTAATGTCGAACATTAGATTTATTTTCTTTTAAACAAATGGGTGGTGATTTTAAGAGCCAGTTCATGTAATAATGGAAACGGAATGGAAACGTCTAGAAGTCGATCGGTCCAGTCCAGTAACTTCACCTACATTCCAACAACAAAAATAAACAAGAGTGGTAACAATGAAACAAGATCATGAATAGGGTCTTAACTTAGAAGAAATGTGTCACTTATAGGTTTTATTTAATTTTCTTTTTTTTATAGGAACACATCATTGGTTTAGTAGAAAAAGAGGTTCTTCTAGACTCAATATTTAAATGCGTACATTTGGGAAATGGTCTAATATGAATTCAAAACACATTTTCTTTTTTAATAAACATTACAATATATTTTACAAAATAATGACTAAAATAAAAGTATATTCACAATTTGTCTGCTCCTTTAGGAATAACATTTTTTTTTGTTTTATTGCTATGCGTTTTCCTCTTTTGTATGTATCTGTAGCCACTTTTTAACTTTTGCAATAAGTCGATAAATGTTGTTCTTAGGCTAAACTGTAAAGCACAGATGCACAGATGCAAACGTATTCTGACCCTTTCATGTGCAACAATTTACAAGGCAAATAACTATTTGTTTACTCTGGTGAAATCTGTAAAAGCTTTATGCAGATATTACTTATTACTTATTATAAATTTAATCTAAAAAGATTCATATCACCACTCACAATCTTTAAAGAAGATTATCCAGTAATACTACAGCAAACATGGAACTGCGATGATTGACATAGAAGCTGTAACACAATTGTACTGCCAAACAAAACAGGCAAACATGCAGGGAAATAGAAAACAACTAAATAAACGGCTAACCGTTTGTTTTGTTTTGACTAGGAAAACAGACTTTTAAATGCGAAGTACAAAGTTAAAGAAATATATCAATCTTTACATTAAATGTTAATAAATGTTAATAAGTCATGAAGACATAATGATACGTGGACGCGTATTAGTTCTTTGCATCATCGGTGGGTAATTACGTTGCAGTGTACAATAAATACCTTAAAGAGCACAGAAAAGAGAATCCAAAAACGAAAACCACTTTTAACACTTGGACCACATTTTATTATAACTGTGTGCAGTATTTTTTTTTTATCACAATAAGGGAGAAACACCTCTTAAACTTGAACAAAAACACATAAAACATTAGCCCCAGTTCAGCTTATAATTGTACATATTTATAGTAAAGAAACATTCTTTATAAATATTGTTTCATCTGTAGCAAGTAAATACCTTAATTTAATTACAAATGGATAAATATGCCAGTCGATATTTACAAAAGGAAAGGTGTGGTTACAGAAAATTTAACGGCACGTTGATTTTCCTCACATCTTCCGAATATATTCACAATTCAACTTGCAAAGCACGAAAACATCACAAGTTAAGCCCAGCAAACGAAAATGTACATTCACAAGCAAATAGTGTCCGTCTTTGTAAGGTGTTGACTTTTACCAGTTAATAGTCTAAATGTTAAAGGTACAATCAGTTTGCCTTAATGAGATGTGTCTTAATGACACAATAGTTATGATCATTATACAACTTTTTATCAGGATATGTGCACTAAGAAACCCCTTTAGAGAAATAGCTACCAATGAAGCGACATCTATACACCAAAAAACTGACAAAATCTAATACAACCATTGGGAAAAGGGCGCAGAATTATTTACAAAGTATTGAGTGCTTTTTTATGCACGTTTCTTCGAATGATGAGCAGTCTTCAAGGTTTCGGCCAAAGCCTAATAGCTGTACAAGTCTCGTTCAGACTCCAGTTTTTTTTTTACTACAGAAACATAAAATGCTTCTTGGTGGACCTAAACATACCACTCGCTGAAGTTAGACGTCAGGCCGCTGTGTGCGTTTGAACTGTGCACGCCGGATGAGGGCGACAGATTGGTGTTGCTCTGGGTCTCGGTGGAGGGCGACACCAGACCAGGAGGCGTTGAGGACTCGTACCCAGAGCTGGCTGCCGGAGACGAGTCGTTTCCTTGCGGCGAGGATTCATGGACCTAAAAAAGAAACACAAAACGCGATTAAAAATCGAAAACAACTGTGTTATGTTTCGGACCAATGCAAAAATAAACAGTGGGTTCGATACCACCTCTCTGAGACTGAGACTCTGTTTTATTGACAGTTATTTTTTGATTTAAGCAAAAAAGCAAATGTTTACCTTCATGTGTTTTCGGAGAGAGCTTGGATGGGTGTAGGACTTGTCACACATTTTGCAGAGATAGGGTTTGTCTGAAGTATGCACATGCATATGCTTTTTTCTATCACTACTGTTTGCAAACCGTCTGTCGCAGCCTTCAAACTCACACTGGAATGGTTTCTCTCCTGGAAGAATAAAAATATATAAGTAATGCACACTGGCAATTAGATCAGATTTGTCATGAAATGCTGGAATATTATTAAGATTTTGCAATACTTAGTTGTTGTTGTTTTTTGCAATACTTTTTACAAATACTTTTCCCCCAAATTTAATAAACAACAGACAAATACAAACGTGAAATAACTTTTTTTTTTACATTTTTATTTATAATAAAGCCCGGATGTTATTACTTTGTGTATTAATAATAATCTAATCGATGTAGCTAAAATAGTGTCCCTTCCTGTAAAGAATCTGTCCAGTGAATAAAAAGAAACATAAGTATTTAGCACTAAAATCATCAAACATATACTGTAGGCCAATTTGTTATGGGAAAATATACCGAATACAGAAATAAAAACTGTATATAAATATACTGTATACATGCAACCTGATATAAATATAAAATGAAAATCTAAATAATTTAACCAATCAATTAATTACTCATTGAGAATTACTGAATTGTAAATGCTTCTCATATTGACAAGAAACATTTACGAACTTCATGAACTAACAGGTCAGCAGCATTTGGCTCATTTAAAGTTTGCGAACCACAAACCTTTCGTTACATAATTTAGAATGTTTATGTATATGAATATACTAAGTTGATTAATAACACGAACATACGTATTGCTGCAGAATTATAAATGTCGGTTGTTTGTGACAATAAATGGACGTTTGCAATTTTTATTTTTATGACAAAAACAGTTTAATAATAAGAATCTGTAATTCTCTAAATATTTTTTTTTGTACTTGAAACTCACAGCACGACTAGATAAAGGTTAAGCTCAGATTAATGAATCATAATTACCTGTGTGTGTTCTTTTGTGAATCTTTAGGTTCTCTGACCGCGCAAAGACTTTGCCACAACCAGGGAACGGACACGGAAACGGTTTTTCTCCGGTGTGCACCCGAATGTGATTCACCAATTTATATTTAGCTTTAAAGGGTTTGCTCTCCCGTGGACAATCTTCCCAAAAGCAGATGTGATTGCTCTGCTCAGGTCCTCCGACGTGCTCGACCGAGACGTGCGTGACCAGTTCGTGCATCGTGCTGAAAGTTTTATTGCAACTTTTCTTGGGGTTGCTAAGTTGTTCGGGGTCGATCCATTTGCAGATGAGCTCTTGCTTGATGCACTGCTGTCGCATGTATCGGAAGAAGGCACCTGGGTGGTGGTGATGATGCGCTGCCATGTTCATCCCCATGTTCATATTCATGGAGCCATACTGGTTGTGGAGTTGTGCCGCTGAGTAAGGGTCGGTCCGGGGGCTGGAGACTTGATGGTACTGCTCGGAACGCCCGAACACCTCACCCGGTAGTCCAAGTCTCATCTGGCCGTTGAGCACGTTTGGAGATCCATGCGAGCCGTGCTGGTCGTGGATGCCTGGGAATAGAAGGTGGCCTTGGCTGTCGGCGTGGGAATGGTGCAGAGACCCCGCAGTGGGGCCGAAGATTGCATGCTGGCCGCTCGACGGGGGAGATTCTCCAAAACCCCGGCTGCGGAAAAGAAAGTCCCGCGTTGAGTTGAACGGCGAACTCGCGTACGAAGTGACATGAGCGGCGTGCGCACCCAGTGCCGCGGCCGGGTAAGCGGGTGCTTGCGAGGTAAACGCAGAGCTCTGTCCAGGGGAAAGATCGTGGTTTAGTTTAAAAGCGCCCATGTGCGCAGAATCGACGAAGCTGTTCTGCGCTAAACTCAAGTCCCTGTCCTGCATGTCGCCCGCCGTGTGGTGTCTTGCAAATGTCCCCACTCCCAAGCCAGGGAACTGATGACCAGCGTCCAGTAGCATTATTTTATACTTAGTAAATATAAATGTACTCAATGCAGTCTATTACAACAGAGTTAGGGAAGTGTTAACTTCCAGATTTGAAAACACGGCATTAGGTGAAAGTTGTAGATGCTGATCCTCTCACGGAGAAATAGCCTCCTCGTTCTTTTGGTATATATTTCTTCTTTATAACTTATTTACAATTCCAGTTAAAAGCAAAAAAAAAAGGTTCCTTCACGTCTTCTCGTTCAAATTATTTTTTGGGGAAAAAATAACCTTACTGTGTCTTCTTTATACGCGCCGCGCGTTCCTGATGCATCTCGTATCGGGATGTTTATCTCTCTCGCTTGGCTGTGTTTATCTCAGAGGGTCTCTCTTTCTCAGTGGACTGGCACTACCTCCTCTTACGCCCCCTTTAACTGGAGCCCGGTCACTCATTCGATGATACCTCATTGGCTCCCGCGCCTCATCAATCCCACTGGTCTCTCCAATAGTACTCGCCCATTCGGCGACTAATAGTCTATCGCCATTTTCCACTGACAATTGCCGCCTACTTTTTGGAGATCTTTTTTTTCTGGAGATGCACGCAAAGAAAGCAACAAAAGCCTCGGTCGTTTATGAAAATGTTTATCACTAATATAGAATAGACATAAGCTTGTATTTTATTTTTATTATAGCCACTATTCATACTCTCAAGCTACTGGCTTGGAATGCCCAGTATTTTTAATAAAATGTATTTAAGTTAAGCCCGTGGGCATTTTGTTTGTAGGTAGCCTAAATCGTATTACTGCGTAGGACAAATCTATAATCCAGCATTTAATAAAATACAAGATCTGTAAGTTGTAGCAGTGCATGTGTGTGTGTGTGTGTGTGTGTGTTTGTGTGTTGTGTGTGTGTGTGTGTGTCAGTTTGGCTTGACTACTTAAAACAAAACACATGGTGGTTCTAGTCTTTAAAAATACTACATTAAAAAAAAAAGTTAAATATTTTTTAAATCAGAGCTTTTCATAACTATGTAGTCTGGCCTTTTTGTACGGGCAGTTATACATATAAGTAAGTATATACATATATAGCATAATCGATTCGTGTGTGCAATTGTCAACATTCTCTGATATAAATACATGTATTACTGGCATAATGTAAAAAAAAGAATGGTGTATAAAAATGTGTGACTTATGACATATATACACATTTTTGTACAAGCCAGACTATCCACAGCTTACCAAAAGGTTAAAACCTATTTACTTCAGATTCACAATTTTATGACGTCATAAACGCGCATTTTTATAACACCACATAACATACATTACGAAATGTAACTTTTCATTTTCCAAATAATTCCCCACACAAAGTTTTCTACGTTTTCCCCAAACAACAGTATTTAGTTTGATATTTAACAAAACAGCACAGAAAACATCAAACGTTCTTTTTACTTACACGTTCACCGACCCCGTGTTCCGTATAGCCCAGTTCCAACACGAAGCAAACTTAAATCTTTTCTTCCTCCTGCTAAATAGCAAGTAACAAGGTGCTGAAGGGGTGTAAAACTGCACTTCAGCTGAAAGCCCTGCAGCTTAAACATTGTAGACCATTCTTCTAGTCTCTCCGCAGGAAACATAAGATCTGATCCAAGTTCAAAGTCACGTTTGCCTACCCCTCTTTATGTCTTGATTTCTCTAGAAAACCAGAGAACATCAACATAAGTGAGTAGAAAATAAAAATATTGTAAATATTAAACCCGGAGCACAGAACATACAGTTTCTGATGGTCTATCGACAGAGGAAAATTGTTTCGTTAATAGTTTTGTTTAAAACCCCAATTACAAATGTATTCATTATAGAATAAAAAGAGAATAATAATAATAATTAATTCATGTGTATATGTAAATGTGTTAATCTGCCCCCCCCCAAAAAAAAACAAAAAACAAAAAACAAAACAAAAACAAAATAATAATAATAATAATTCTTTATGCTGCAATGCCCACAATAACTACTCATCTTACTGTACAAAGCCAATAAAAAGCCAATATCTGGTATTACAACCGGCGCCTTTGCGCAACCCAACAGGATCTTTGTCTCGGCTTTGACGTCCTCAATATGTTAACACATTTTTAGAAACTTTCTGTAACATTGACGTTTTTCATTGGTGTTGACCTCCGACCTGTAAAATCTTATGTTGCCCCTTAAACACATTGTGTAAGGAATGTTCTAATAAACACTCTATTGATTTTTTTTTATTAAGGATAATTGGTAAGGTGTCCTCTTATCCAAAATTAAATGCTGAAATGAGGCACATGACGTAGGCTACATTCGCCATGTGAATATAAGTTGCTTAATAAGTTCATTCATTTTGTCCTTTGACATGACTGAAGATTAAACAAAAGAAAAATATGAAGACGAAAACAAAATAGACCACAACTTGAAATGTATTATTTCTGGTAGACTAAAATGATAAATCTTATA
>JAOTRQ010000031.1:4568516-4581070 GCA_028565875.1 Hoplisoma paleatum
ACACACACACACACACACACACACACACACACACACACACACACACACACACACACACACACACACACACAAATCTAGTACACTTGCCTCGTGTACACACTACCAAATCCAAATTGAGCAACTCCAGTCCTGCACCACTTCAAAGCGACTTCGACATCACAGCGGAAAGTCTTTGTCGCTTTGACTCTCTTCCTGGTGCCTTAGCTTTTCAATCACTGCTCAAAGCAATGGTCGGTATCCTAAAATAATACGGCTAAGGTAACCGCACACTCCCACCACAATCACCCTGCTACCCCTGAGACAACTGTCAACAAATTCATATGTATTTAATAGGTAGGCCTAAAACAAATACACAAAACATATTACTTACTTCCAAGCAGGTGTTTCAAAAATTAAAGATCTAGCAAGTTCAAGTTCATTTAAAGGTCCCTCCTATTTTTTGGACTAGAGTCTCACAGGCAGACTTCAATGCTGGACCACTATTAAGATACAGTCGCACTGACCTTAGTTTCATGCCACGTTAACGCAAGTCTGTTTGTATTTCGCCAAGAACCTCTTTCATACTCTGTTCCCAAACCCCTTTTCAAATCCCAAGGGAACATTCGGGGTTCAATTTGAAACAAGCGTCGTCGCGCAACCCATCTTTTGTGTTCTAACTACTATGGGCCAATAGAAAAGGTGATCTTTTTATTTATTTAAAACAAGTGTCCGCTGAATAGGGAAAAATAAACACGATGAAAAATAATCAAAGACACGGTCTCCTCGGAGTAAAAAAGGGGAACTTTATAAAAGAGCTCAAGCAGTCGCAGATGAATGAGAGACGCTTTGAAGTGAAGCTGATTATCTGAGGAATACTTCTAGGTTGTCCTAACGACGCCGTTGAATCGAAAAGCTGCTCCTTTGTCGACGATTTGCTCTCCTGCCCGTGGAAATCACTTACACGGGCCACCTTAACATGCAGCCTGCAAATCAGTAACTCCGAGAGTCAGACTTGCAGACGCCACTTGTGAAAAGACAAAGCTGTAGGGACTGTGGAGACGCAGCCAGATCTCACCCCATCTCGCCTTTATTAGACAGAATAATCGCACCAGAGGAGCCTGTTTTTACTGCACACTGGTCCCATTTCACATCACCAAGCTCACGTCGCATTTACCGTTAAAGCTGTTCTGCACGGTTTTCCAAAAGACACAACGAGACACTACACTAAAACTGAAGGTGCTGCTTATCAACACTTGTGGTCAAAATGTACACCAAGCATTGAACACAACAAACTTTAAACTAGCTGTAGCTGTGACTGTGTAAAAAAAAAAAATCGGACTAATGTAAAACTTTGTAAAGTATAATAAGAAAGATTAACGAGGTTTCACCCCCCCCACCTTATAATTTTTACTTTTAAAGTAAATCCATGGATTGGATTAATCGAACTATTAGTTATTTATTTCTGTGCTCCATTTTGCTAACACATGTCTTATTTAGATAACAACAACACTCGTGTGTATGTGTGTGTGCGCACTGGATTGGCAACGTGTGTGCACCCCTGCGACCCTGACCAGAATAAAACCGTGATTAAAAAAACAGACAGAATGCATTAATCGATACGCCGGGTAACAAAAATCTTCTGTGCAAATATGTATTTCATTTATCTTACTGTTGTTGCCAAGCAAAGCAATGTAAACAATTTTTTTTGCATTTATTTATGGATTTTTTTTGTAATACGTTCATAATCGCGTTGCAAAAAATCGAGTTACTTTTGCAAAATTACTTTTGCATTTTCTTTGACTTTTTTTTGTATAAGCTTGGGGTTGTGGGCAAATATTTATGGTGATGGTGAAAACTGAAATTGACGTCGTGCTTCGATTAGCTTTTATTTTTAAGCTTTCCAAACAGAATGTTATCCTTATGTCAGATGTTATATTTATTGTTATATTTATTGAATAACATTTAGTTTGTTTTTACTGTTTGTTTTTTTTTGCAACTAACTACGTTTGCCTACTTCAATTATTCACGAAATTATCCTAAAATAAAATGCGATTTGAAAGTTTGGAAAAGTTTTCATTTTCCAAACACGACATATTTAATGTCTTATTTATTTAATCTGTTTGTCGTTTTACTGTAGTAGCTGTGCAATATAAACGTAAATCCGTCCAGACTGAGCACACGTTCCTTTATGCAGGCAACCTGCCAAACTCTTTCCAAGCACCCTACCTGCCAGTTATACTAAGTTTCCCAAATAAATGATCAAACCAGCTCCAGTTGCAGTTATCGCTTACTTGATACCTCACCGATCGGTTTCTAGGAAAAGAATGAGCATCCATTCCACCTACACACAGTGTAAGTATAGACAGCTTGTATTTTTTAACAAATGGAGAAATAATGAATGTAATTTCTTCCTGAAATGCAGTATACAGTAATACAAATAATGTATGTTATATGCGATAAATAGTTCAATCTAAGGCTATGATTTAGTTTTGTCCTAGGAAATAATAAATAAACTGTTAAATTCCCTGTTTTACTTTCTAAACATTTTATTGCTTAAATTTTAACTAAAGCACTTAGTTTCTACATCAAGTGGGGATGAACGTCCATCAGATCCAAGTAGGTCTTTAATATTTAAATATTAATTATTTGCCTAGTTTCTGGTTTAAAAAGTCATTGCAATAAACCTGATGTATGTAACTGGTTTTATGATATTTTTGTTATATTATTATTAATATTCCCTCCAACCTGAGTTCTGTATCTCATTGACTCTATGGACAATTCACCTGTCTTCATCTATGGATGAAAAAATATTTATGTCATATACTAATTAATATTCTATCCTTTTATAATCACATTAAATTCATTAAGACTGTTATTTCATTTACTTTTTTAAAATACAATGATTGTATATACTCACAGCTGTTTGTTGTTTTGTCAACTACATCTGCAATTATGTAGAACGTGCCTAATTTGTAAAAAAAAATGTTTTATAACACATATTTCAAATGATCAAATATTACCAAATTAAATACATTTAGTAACATACAAAATATTTTGCTGTACTGACATGAAAATCATTTTACATCTCTGTGTCCTCTCAGATTGCGTTGTGGCTTGAGCCAGCTATAAAGAGCAAGAGTCCTTTGATAGTAAAAACATATGAATCATCTTGCTTGTCTTCTGGACATAATATCTGGCCTCCCGGCAACATCTGTGAATCTCTAAACTTGGTGCGTGTCCAAATGTGGAGCCACAGGACCGGGAGGCTTTCCAAAGCTCAGGGTGAGGAGAGCAAGGTCGTCCACGGACAAGCACTGTAGCCAGTCCCTCATATCAGGCCCATCCAGCATGTCAAGCATGCTGAAAAATCTCTGGATAAAACTAGCACTTCACTACTCAACATTTTTGACAGGTTTTACTTAACTGTCAATGTTACATTACATACAATAGCAACCTTTTCATACAAATGTAACCTTTACCTATGTGGATAGGGAGTTTAGATAAACTACACTTACTGCACACAAATACTGAAGTAAAGTAGCAAAAAATGTTGTGTGAAAGCAAAATATTTATAAACTACCAAACACACCACAGTAATGCCTCTAAACGCAACTGAAACACAGAGTAAAGAGAAAAAAGGTCAGAATACTGGGTGTATAAATCATTCCTGCAGAGTGAGACCACCATAAAGCACCATTCACTCACCACTAAAGTGTGTGTGTGTGTGAGAGAGAGAGAGAGAGAGAAAGAGAGAGAAAGGGATAGAAAAAAGTGTAGATAGCACGAAAGATAGAACATAAAATATTTTCAATTGCAGTACTGTTACATTGGTGCATTGCCATTTTACAGTGTATTATTTGTAAATACCCCAAACCCCTCTACTCTTTAATGGGGCACTAATCCCAGCTGGATAAGCACATAAGCTTACTTGGAAGAATCTACCAAACAACCTCAATTGCGTCAGTGAACACGTGCCCTCATGTTATAGCTTTACTCAGGTGGCTGGATGTTCTTAAACATCACTATCAGGATTCTTCATTCCCAGCTGACCTTGAAACCACCATTAGACATGGCTTTGAAACACTAATAACTTTGCTTCCCATAGCTAGCCAATGTCCCCCTGTGCCGTTGATGGCTTGTTTTCATACCTGCACTGTAGTGCTTTGAACTATCACCAAACACCATGTCCTCTCCATTTAGTGATTTTCTACCACCTTCGCTGGACTAAATCAAAGCTGCAGCTTTGATTCATACTCTTTATGCAAATAATTGGTCACACATAGTTATTTGTCTCTTACTCAATATTGTCTATATATTTGTGTTTAGTAAAATAATATGTGTAATATTTAATACGTATTAATGACAATTACAGTTTGTTGTAAGATATCTTTGGAGCTAAACAGGCGTCTGTGAGCTTCTGGTATCCAGTCTTATTGTTTAAAATGACAAAAGTTGGAAGGAGGAAACTTGGTCTCATTAAAAAATTCTAATTTAAAATGTTTAATAACCTTTTTTTAATATTTATTAAACATTTTCCTTATAACATATGTGAAGTACCCTATTAGGTTAGAACTTTAGAAGATTACAAAAAATCTATTTTAATGTGTGTAATTGTCATACTTGTTTGTCACTCCTGACTTTGAAGTAAAAAAAAAGACATTCAACGTGTTGAATTGGCCATTATCATTTTATAAATTATTTAAATATGAAGACAAATGAATTGGGTCACTGAGCTCACCTATAAACCAGGAAGAAGGCAAGTGATGATGGGATCAGCCTTCTGAAGAAGCAGTCCCAATGGAGACTTTAAACTGGTCTCTACCAGCCACAAGACAAATTGTGTAATTAGGCTCAGCTCTTAGGGGAAGGCCACCTTCGCCCTTGCCTTGACACTTGCAATGGTAAATGACCAAATGTTTCACTAAAATAACTGACTAAATTAATCTTGATCACATAAAATCATCTTTTGAGCTGATATTCATCTTCTTCGCTTTAGTACTAAGAATAATGTGCTTCTGAGTACAATACACTCGATCCTGAGTTTCAATGAACATTTTTATAAAATTTTCATGCTATTTTGTATTTTGTAACAAACAACCTACATTAGTGGTGTTTGAATGTGAAATGTCTGGTCCCAAACGAAACGCAGGCCACTAAACAATCATTGACATACACAATTGTATAGTCGCCTGACTGGCTAGTATAATAGACCACTGTGCCATCCAAGCATTCAGTCGAAAATCACTTAAATCAAACAACTGACATACTTCCAAATTTTCCTTGCATCAATTGATTGAAGAACTTTATGAGCCAATCAAGTCAGTGTAGATGTCCTTCCAGCTGACAGTACCACAGAGATTCAAATCCAGATCTCAGTGGTGTTGAACCAGCATGATAGGCCACTGTTTTTTACTCAATACAAATTCATTATACAAAACAGCTTGTGTATAGCAATGTTATGCCTTGTAATGTGTATTTGTTATTGACAAACATAATACCAAAACTGTAAAACATCGTTTCTTTTTCATCATAAATAAGATACAGTTACAGCTACTTTAATGTAAAATACTTTTTCCCTTCAACTACTTTTAATCCCTTTGACTAAAAGAAAGCAAATGTGTATTGTATTTGTGTTTCTGGTCATTGTTTGGTAAACCAATTCATCACCTTTTCTCTTGTTTAACTTTTAGATCATTGTAGGTCAAACACTTAATGCATAAAGTTACAAATCTTGTTTGATTTGTTAAATATTTTGGTGTGTCTGCAATTTTGACAAACACAGGAAACTCAATCTGGTATAATCAAGTCATGACGTCACAGTGTTTTAGGGGCTGATAATTTGATTCCTACATGTCGCGTTCAATTAAAACTCAAATAAAAAGTTTTTCAACTGTGGGTTTTATTTATTTATTTATTTATTTTTAACATAAAAGCGTTATTCGTTTTTTTTATTTTTTATTTTTTACATTTTTTACATTTATGTGAAACGTTTGTATAAAAATCTGGCAACTCTGACAATTATTAGATAGTTGGCTTACATTTATAATATCTACTAAGATAGTAACTATCTAAGCAATTAACTTAAAATTATTTAAGATTTTTATGGTATTAAATATGCAGTAAAATTAAGCGAAAACACACGTTTTATTGTAAAAAAAGTCTAGAATTTTGTTTTATGTAAATCTAACATCGTGTTTAGCCAAACTGTCAACATATATGCCACAAACACGTTGTGTGTGTATGTGTATATATATATATGTCTCACGTATAGGATAATGTTTTATTTAGAGATTATGAGATTTTTACACGTGACTGTTGCATTTAATTAATATATCGTGAGTTTATTAAATAATAATCAAAAGTGTAATATTAGTAATAAGATTGGATGTGACTGAGCTGTTGATTTGATTTATGTTTAATAACAAACAACGTGTTATATATTTTTCTTGATCGTAGTGTTTATTATAAAAGATAATGAAATTAAGATTATAATCTGAAGTCAGATAGTTCTTCATCACAAGACAATGTGGAGTGAACTTTTAGGGTCAAGTGGTGGTTCATTAGACGGGTCTCCTCACTGCAATGCTGCAAGTACTGTGTGTCTCTGATTGAAGTTACAGAATTCATAGTTGCTTCAATGCCACCAGGAGGTTGGTTCATTATACACTTCAGTTGCTGTGGCTATAAAACACAAAGGCTGAAATTACGAAGACGAAAAAAAAGAAACCGAATTATGTTTATTATGGGGATGTAGTAATTAGATATCTGGCAATGATATACGTCAAGCATGATTAATGTCTACAACCCGGTCAGAAGAGCTTTACAGTTTTACATAGAACCCAACTAAAAAATGTAAAAGATAATCCACGTGTTTTAATTATTCTTACGTCAGTAATATATGTAATATATTTTAAGTTATTTAACACGATCTGTTGTCGGTATTATTATTGTTCTTGTTGTTAATTGACGATCAAACGTAAATGTTTACAAAGGTTTATTTAATAATTTTGTCATTTTTTACTTTGCTAGTTATTAAATTAACAAAAGGGATTTGGGTTTTTACTTTTTGCCTTGTATGAGTATAAATGTCGTGTATGTAATATGTCATAAAATGTCTGATTAATATCACGAAACCGGATTTGTCGAAATAATTATGTCACAGAATTTGGCATAAAAAAGGTTAAATGTAATGGGAATAAAATCCCATCTAAAATAAAACATCGATTCTTTAATAAAGACAAGGTTTGCAGTTATGAGTATGGTAAGTCTCCATAACTCAATAAATCATTCTTTATTATTTTTTTCTATATGATAATGTTACCCAGGGCGCTTTATGAACTTTGCCACGATGCGCTGGTGAACACAGACTAATGTGCTTACACAAATGTGTCCCTAAAGACCTTTCAGCTGCCACAGCAAGTTTTATGAACATGGAGTTACATCCTGTAACTGCTCTGTGTTAAAAAAAAACCATTACACAATGTTGTGTAGTTCACCTGTGTAAGAAAACCGGTCAGACACTTTAACAGGTAAGTAAGAACAGCATTCGCGGTCATTGTGATTAGTTTTTAAATGATCATGTAAAAATACCAACAAAAGCAACAATAATAATAATTTAATCTTAACTTACAGCCTTCACTCCCCCCCAAAAAAAAACAAAAAACAAAAGAAAACTGAATCTTACAATTTCATACATGTGCTTCAAGTGTGTCACACATTTCTATTCGTTAATTTTTGAGAGTATTATATTATCTTACTATATAAACACACTGTTTAATTCTATTTATAATCTATTGTATTGCAAATGTAATGGATTGCTTTCTTCCATCAGATTAACCATTTGATTAGGAATTAAATTTATATTGTTTGTTGACTGCAGTTTTATGTTCAGTGCCACATCGGGATACTGTAAACTAATCTAATCCATTCAATTCTCTGCATCAAACGTGTATAATATTTACGAAACAAATGTATTCATTTATTATCAGGTGAAATGCTTTGCATTTATTATTTACTATTATTTTATTATTGAAGTAAAACGTTTATATAAGAATGTTAAAAAAAAATACAGTTTTTAGTTTTTGCGTTTATTCTTAGATTTATTAGTATTCCATAAATCAAAATTGCGTTGGTTTGCTGGAAAAAAAATAGGTATAAAAAATGTTAAAAGTAAATTGAGGGAGAAACGCGGATGTTTAGTTCCACCAATATGAACAGAATCCGGCGGCCCTCATGTTCAGCTGCTGTTCTCCTTCATCAGAGAACCAGTGGGTGAGAAGGTAGAATCTGTAAAAACTTAAAAAAAAATCACCCAGCAAGCTCTCTGCCTTACCAAAGCCTATTTATTTCAATTCAGAACTGAAAGCATCAGGGTCCGTTTTTAACCCTCTCCTAATTTACAAGCATTTGTGTGAATCTGCAGTAAAACCCTCAAATAATGATGTTCTGATTATATTTTAAGAAAGCAAATCATTATAAAACTTAAGAAACGAAAGAATTTTTTAGTCCGGTGGGGACAAAAAAAACTGGCAAAGAATAATAAAGCAAGAGGGTTCAGAAATACACCTGCTCATTACAAAACACTGCACTCGTGTTCAGGGTCCAGCTTTTAGATTTTAGATTTCTTTTAAACTTGGTAAAAAACCAAGCTGGGTTATTTATCAAAAACAACCCAGAATGCATTACAAATACATAATAATGAGTTATAAATCTAATTAGCAACAAATCATCCAAATAAAATGCAAAAATTATAAAATAGTTATACAAATATTAGCAAAATAAACAGACATGTCCTGTCAATTATTATTTCGAATATCAATATTATTCGTTTTAATAACATAATAAGCTGATTAACTACATTTTTATTATATTTGAAACGTTTTAATCTTTATTATTATTATTTTTTTGTAATTGGGTTTATCTAATATCCTCTAGGCGACTATTTTGGCTTCATTTATGATGGCGTGAACCACTTATAAATAAACCAGACGTTTAAAGATGGAATTGAATGCAAAAAAACAGCGTATAAACTAAATATTGAATCATAACTTAACGTTTTAATATGTTACAAAAAGTCTTGTTAGAAAAAAAAAAAGAAATTGAATGCTTTTAAAAACAAGTACAAATTAAGGCTGTCGATTTTTGGGGTACATGAAGTATACATGAATATAACAAATATTAGCAGAAAAAAATGTATAATAATTATTAATAATAATATCAGAAATATCTTTATACATCACATTTGTGATAGTTTAGCTGTTGTTTATAGAACAGCATCTGACTTCAAAAGGTTTATTAGGAAAAACTGATGTGAACAAGACTGTAACTTCCTCAAAAGCTGCTGGTGCGTGTAAGTAACGTAACAGGTCCGTTAACACAGTAAAAATGTAAAAGATTTGGGGGACTTTGGGGGGACTGTATCGAGTGTGATTAGCGTAACCCCTTCCTTTAGTTGACTTGAATCCTAGCAACAGCAGACAAAAGGACCCGTGGCTTTATAGTGAGCTTTACAGGGAGAGTCTCGCTGCTTTGATCTGCCTCGGTTTCACATGGTCGTGTCTGCTCAGACATCACCAAGTTCCATAAGAACGGCACAAGATTCCCCCAAAACAGTCTCACCAAGCCTCAAACAAATGACCTGCATGATGATACTTTCTTAATAACACGTTTTTTTTTCCTTTTGGTTTATTAAATCCTCAGGTCTTTAATGAGCATTAGACACTTCTGATGGAAAAGTTATTCACCTGATTCAATACCTGATTCCATGTGCTTAGCATTTGATCCTTACTTAGATGCTGTAATGTTTATAATAACAGAACAATAGCTTAATAATAAATAAAAGCACATGTATATAAGAGTGCCTGCAAAAGGTGTTAAAATCCATAATTGTCGATTATTATTTAATACATCGGATCAAAACGGATCTCTGAAATGATTTGTCATTTTGGTCGTGGACAATTCTGTAAAAACAATCAAAGCAAAGAAAAAACACACATTTCTAGCTGAAATGCAGGTATTCACTATTCCATTTTCTACTGGAATAAAAAGCTTTTTTTGGGGGGTGGGGGTTCAATCTGACCCAACCATCCGACACCTGGAGCTTTAATTACTGTCTACATCTCTGAAGAGCCACCCGAACTTCAGAAATGTTCTCAGTCTCATTCTGATCTCCATGCAGGACTGTTGAAACAGCAGCAGGGTTTCCTCCTTACTTTTTAATTAATTTATTTCTATTCTTTAATGCTACGTGAGTTAAGCACCATTTGTAAAAAAAATACTGTCTAAATTCAGACACATCGAGTTTGTTTTGATTGTAGTTACATGTCTGATAGTTGTTGAAATTAGTTTGTCACATGTTGCCATTAGCAGCCTGGTAAAATGATGCCCTCATTATCGGCTGATCCTCGGGCGGCCGAGAAATGAGTCTTGCCACACGGGTCCCATTGGCATTAATGAAAATATGCTCAGCGTTTCATTTTCATTTTATTCAGCCATTGCTTTCCATATAGAGTGTATTTTCTCCAGTGTATTTTCATCTCAGATCATTTATGAAAGACATAACAGAACACAGAGCTTAGTGATTCGAGTCGAGTCGTAATTGAGTCAAGCTTTGGTGAGGACCTAATCGTGTTAATTGTAATTAATTCTCTCTGGGAATACCAGTAAATGTATTTCAATTATTCTGCCTCATGAGCTGAAAAATATTGTCGAGAGAAAGAGAGAGAGAGAGAGAGAGAGAGAGAGAGAGAGAGAGAGAGAGAGAGAGAGAGAGAGAGAGAGAGAGAGAGAGAGAATGAGAGAGAGAGAGAGAGAGAGAATGAGAGAATGAGAGAGAATGAGAGAGAGAGAGAGAGAATGAGAGAATGAGAGAATTCATGTGTAGATGAGTCCTTTTGCTCGGTGCCCGGCTGGAAACGAACATCTGGATGGCATATTGGTTCCATGTGTGAAAATGAGATCAGCCCAAATAGTGACCAGACGCTGGATAAAGACAAAATGCATGCTGGTCATGATTTGCTCGACAGTGCAAATTGCCAGCACCTTGCGTAATTTGAGGCAAATGGCTAGGATTAGATGGGATTCAGACCTTGTCCAGTAATTAATTTGGAACCCTGTTTTAAGTCAGCGCTCTCTTAGCATTTACCGTTGGCGATCTCTGTTTTTGCCAAAGTGCTTGTTTGTCAGAATAACCAAATACCTTCACCTTTAATCTACCCACCTACCTCTGCATGGGCCGTAATTGTTTTAGACAAACAGGCAAATTTGTAGCTTAGGCACTTACACAGCAAAACACGACATCTTTGATCTTCACAATATTGCTTAGCCAGGACTCTGGGTGCTATTTACTGAGAAGATTTATTCACGGGCATTGCAAAGACATTTTCAAAACGGTCGCTTTGACAAGAGACGCGGAATACACAGTTAGTGGTTTATAGAAGCAAATCATAAGGTTCTCATTTGTACTTTTTCTACGCCTTTCGGTTTTGCTTGCATCAAACATCTTTTGGAGGTATTTATTTCTGGAAATGTAATTTCCTAACAATCCAGGTGCTGTTTAAAGTGGTCAAAATATTTTATACCAACGCTGATGCAAGCAGCTATGCTTCATCAGGTCTAATGATGTCTTTGTTTTAAATGCTGAAAACTTTACCTTCATGTGTAAAGAACTGAACATTGAACAGACCTGGGATGGTGGTGACTGCAGTATTAAAACTTTTCTCTTCTTGGTCCCACACCCTAAAAAATTGGATGCGAACAAGGCAAGTTTGAGGAAGCGATAAAGAGAGGCACTTGTGATTGTTTACATGACGTGACCGGGAAATCAATGGTGTGAATGAGCAGACTGAATAGGCAACATTTTGCTCCTGTCTAGCACTTGTAAGGATGTTGGCAAATCCATATGTGTGTTGTATAGCTTCATAAACAGTTTGCAGCCAGTCCCAGTTGCATTATTATGACACTTGTATTAATCACAAGATGGACCCACGACAGACTGTGTAAGACGACGTACAAACACGACACTCCACCCTTCACTGCACTGTAGCACATATGGAAGTTTATTCACTGATGCTAATTGCTTCATTCATGACACTTTGACACTGAGATTATCCGAGAGAGAAAGGTGTCAAACAAATAACCTTTTGTATGTTGTATGTGTGTGGTAGACATGGCTCTGTGTGCATTTGCCGTGTGAACATATTCACCTCCTGCTAAGCACAAGTTCTTTTCTAACTTCTCATCTCAATCATGGAATCCTGAATAGCCTTTAAACCACAGAGCTACACCTTTAGGACCACACCTTTAGTAGTCTTAGCTCTATTCAGGACTGAGCATGTTCCTGCTCTATTATGGATGATGTTTGCTCTTTCTTTTTCTTTGTCTACTGCTTTGTCTCTAGATCATGATGTATGGAACTTTCGCTTTATTTTCTGCTGCTCTTTAAAGGAGTGTTCTTGTAGGTGGGTTTTTATTTGCACAGAAATTGACAGTATGTATTCAATATGGTATTGTATATTTCTCTCTCTCTCTCTCTCTCTCTCTCTCTCTCTCTCTCTCTCTCTCTCTCTCTTATATTT
>JAOTRQ010000031.1:4636373-4648485 GCA_028565875.1 Hoplisoma paleatum
TTATTTCGTTTCAATGTGTACTGTACATCACTGTATATTGTTGAAATGACAATAAAACCACTTGAACTTGAACTTACGTGAATCAGCAAGTTTCGTCTCGTTTGATCTTATTTGACAGATGTAACCATATTAACCATGCACTCTATCCATGATGAAATCTGATTCACGAAATTAGGTTCACTATGCATGTTTTCCATTTAAGTTACCTTCATTATTTATCTGGATTTCCTGTATTTGCCATTATGTTTCATTTATCTACATAATGAATGCTCTTTTATTGGTCAGATAGGTACTAACTATGCAAAACATATCTTTACATTTCTCATTTAGTGCAGACACCATCGGTCAGCAAGATGCATCAGTTGCGAGAGAAAAAGACCCCCTATCCGGCTTAGTCGCACCCCAATATGAACAGGCCAATCAATGATCACGTGCAGCTCTTCTTTAGCTCCTGAAGGTCGAGCTGAGCCTCGATTCAATAAATATGAAAACTCAGCTCTGGTATGTATTACTGCGGAGGCAATAGCGAACAATAAAACTCTTATCTATCTATAACAATATTGTTATATTATCAGCATTACTACCGACTCGAATAAATAATGTTTTTTTATATTGAATCATCCCGCTGAGTCAATTTTATTCTGTTGTTCATTGTTCAAACCACTACAGAACTTTTCTTTGTCTGGATTATATTTAGTTTATTTTTTCAAGGATATTTGTTAAACTTACTAAATATGGAGCTCAGGCAACCCAGGATCATTTTCTCCCGTCTGTCCGCTATCTAGCGAGACTCTGCCTTTGATTCTTCTTCCCTCCCATTCTGCCTCAGTACTGCATACAGGAGCATTTAACTGTGAATTCATTTTCATGTTCAGAAATACCCTGCTGCGTCGCGATTCAGCCACTGCATAATAATAAAAAAATAATCATCGGCATTTCTACATACTGTCTGATTGGCCTTGTGGGTATTTGTACACTGATGTGACTGCGGCAGGGTGTGGACTTTTCAAATAATGAAGAGAGATAATATTAGAGTGGGGCACAAAGAAAAGTAAACTATGTAGAGGCAAAATGGCAAGATGAAAATTCTAGGGTGAAAATAAAGACACGGCAACATAAAGCCACAAAACAGTGTTTATAACGGATAACAAAAGCCGTAATGGCAACCCGTTCTACAAAAGAGTGGAATATCTAAATAATGACTGTTGTATAAATGAAAATGGTGGGGGTATCGGTGAAAAGCAAAATACAAAGCGTTGCTTCCTGATCTTGTGTGTGTGAGTGTGTGTTTAGTGAGGGGTGTTGAAGCCAGAGAAGACCGAGGGCCTCAGGGACATGCACCTACCGCCACACCAGCAGCCTCTTAATGTGCTGTGTCTAATGCGCCTATTTAGGGTTTGGGGTGCAAGAGTGCAAAGACAGAGTTTTTTTTTTATAAAAGGGGGGCCTGAAGAGCAGAGCGTGGCTATCACCTATCTCAACAGCTGGGGACCCAAAGGGTAAACAAAAGCCGCCAGGAAGTAGCGCATGATTGCGGCTGGGCTTATAGGGTATGATAATCGTTGGGTATGTGGACAGCCTGACTACCGGTCTGGTCTGCAGGGTCAGAACTTTTACTGGGACATAAATCATTAGGACTTTTGGTCTCAAACCGGTTTTGTCTCGATTGTATTGTCTTGAAGCATTTTATTACTCAAATAAATATTAATAACTTAATCAATTAATGACTTTAAACAATTTAGCCACGTGGAATTCATCTTATTGTTTAACATTAATGTTTTATGTATAATATTCTGTATCATTATGAATAATCAAGGTTACAAATCATGTCATCCCTATGAAGATTAATAGAATTTTAAATGAAAAAGGGATTGTAAACAAATATAAAATATATTTATTAATGTAATAAATGTTATTCATTTCTATCCTAATTGTGAATAAAATAACAGGTATTTAGTATACAATTAATATAGATTTACTATTATTCTAATGTGTCATGAATATGAAAAAATATGTTAATATATATTATGTAATGATAGAATATATGTATTTTATAACAATGTAATATTTATTGTAGATTAAAAAAATATTTACTGACAACACCATTTATTTAATAAAACATAATACAGGTAAATACACTTTTTATTATATTCATTTATTTTTCCTTGAAATCATAATTCATATAGTTTTTCTATAATGTATTAAATAATATTTTGTAATATAATAAAGAGAAAATATTCTTTTTTACTTAGAGTAATTTCGTTTTTACTTATCTGTACAAATTAATATTTTTGTATACGTGCACATTTTACTAGCGTGCTAGTATTTGCAAATTAAGGTACCATGAAACAAGTCATTCCTTTAGTACCATGGGGGTCCGTTTGAAACTATCGAACTTGTCTTATACTTATGAAGTCCTTACGAGAAAATATGTGGAAGACGAGGTCACTAATCACGATCGTTAAAAAAAACATAGTTCATAGATGGCTGAGGTCGGCCAGGATTAAATATTTGTATTGTCTATATATTGTATAGAGCTACCAACATCTAAACACACCCTGTTTTTGGTCTCCTATTTATCAAGCTCATTTAATATCAGGCGGTATGAGTCTTGTGTCTTACACAGACTGGATTTATCATTGAAATATTTTAGTTTTAAAAAGACCATGAGTGAGACATTGGTGGAGCCGAGAGAACATGTTCAGAAGACAATTCCCAATGGTGTTAAAGCTTTGTTTTATATTCCCTAACCAGTTGCTTTTCTTTGCAACCTAATGTGAACTGATGAAAGTTGGCCAATGGAACAAGGTTTGAGAGAGTCTGGTGGTTTCGAGCAGAATGAAAAAGAACTGCCCTCCAAAGACCGAGCCTTTATTGATTCCATTTCTGGGCTCTCACTTTCAAATGACCTAAATTCTGACTACACCAACTTTATAATTGCAGCCCTTTATGATGCCCAAATTGAGATCCTTCTGCAGGACAGTAATGACGTAAGCTCATTCAAACGCTATCCGATTTACTCAACTGAAAGGTTAAACCATTTCAAGTCCAATTTTGCTAATCTAATCTTTCCCAACAGCCCCCGGCAGTTTTATGAAACAAGTCGCTGAATCAGCGAAAGGCCAGAAAATGAAGATAGAAATTCTAATCTTCAGTTCAATTGCAGTTGAGCGAGAAAATCATTTTCACTATCCAGATATAAAAATCCGAGGTTGTGTCCGATAGTAAATAAAGATGTAAAGATGCACCAGACACCATTTACCTGGTTGACACCACTACATATAGTTGCCAGATTTGAATATTACAACATAATGTAATCATGTGAATATTTGTTTTATTCACTTTTTATATAATGTGGGGTTTGTTTTACACAAAAAAGAAATGTCCAGCTTTGGAAAAATACAATAATAAATAGAGAAGTAATTAAAATTATTAATTACATGCTTTTATTTTATTTTGTAAATAGAATAACAAAAGGAACAGCTCATCATTTGTCTTTTTGCATTATGGACCTATTGTGCACAAAGTATTGTTGCATCCCTAAAAAAAGAAAACTATTTCTTAAACTGTCTTTTCTACTGTCCCCATATTTGCTTAATTCTGCATTAGCACTTCTGTTAATATGTGATAATTAGTTCACACGTAAACTGTTTGACTTTGCGGGTTTTATCTAAACACACTTTCCCAAATGAATATTTACATGTGCATTAATTATCCTGGTGCAAAAGACTTACAAACCAAAACAAAAAAAATGTTTTTGCTGGTTTTCCACTGTTCCTTCCTTGGACCAGTTTCAATAGATGCTGACCACTGGAAACAACCCACAAGAGCTGATGTTTTAACTTTAACTGCTCTTTTTTACTTTTATTATTTGATTGTTGTCAAGTTTGCCCATTTTATATGTAATATGTTTCTAAATATCAAGTCTGAGGATAAAATGTTCACTTGCTATGTAATACATTAAATATTCCATCCACTAACTTAAGTGGTTCTCCTAGTTGTACCATATCTCCAGCAACCAGAAAAACGAAGTTTGTCTTGTTCAGATAATGAGAAGTGAGGTATGTATTCAAGTGCTTTTAAATTGTTTGTTTGGAGGGTCAATAGACTTTCACCAGGGCCCAATAGATTAAAACCCACACACTTATGGTTCTGTCTACGGAGCCATAATTGTACCAGGAAAAAAAAACATGCACCCTGGATGGCTGTGGAGTCACGGAGTGAGTAAGTAAACTAAACTACTTTAAGGAAATTCGATTGGATATAAATACACATTAGGAAACTAAAAAAAAAAGATTAAGCTTTGAGAGTCCTGCCCCTAACCGTATTTGATGAGTAAGGCCATCCTCCCCCACCTTTATAGCTAACATACACTGTTCCTGTAAATAAGTGACGTATTCCTAATGGTGCCCAGAGCCCGCCATGGGAAAAAAGTTTCCAGCCTCATCAGTCCTTCCAAATAACAAAAGCACCACATTTCATTGCACCTCTCCAAACAAAAGAGTTTGGCTCTGTTAATATAGAAAGAAATTGAGGAGAATAGTAGCCTCAGGGACGTTTGCCTCAATGGTGACCCTTAAACCAAGAGTAAACCTCATGACGAAACCAATGATGAGCTTCGTATTTAGACTCTGGACGGGCGCGGACAGTTGATCTCGCTTGGAGGGAGAAAATGTCATAAACGAGGAGCTTAGAAACAGGATGAGCGCTCGAGCCAAACCTATAAAATGCTCACAGAGAACTTGAAAGCCACGCAAGCAAAGTCGAGAGCGGCCATCTGGAAGTGATAAACAAACAAAAATGAACCAAACAAACATTAACCAAGAGACTAATACTGGTGTACACAGGGGCAAAGAGTCCTAAAAATTATACTTAAGTGAAAATACAATTGCCTAGATGATTATTTTACTTAAGTAAAGTTACTAGTCTAAACTCAAGTAAAAAGAAGCTACTTTAGAATGTTAGTTACATAAGTAAACGTTACTTCTTAACAAAAGTTGTGTGTAATGGAAATAAAGTTATCTGAAAACATGTAGGGATGCATATTGTGTCATTTAGAACAGATCATCAATAAGACATTTTAAACAGTATAATCCAGTGCTTCTCAACTAGCGGTTCAATCATGACTTTGCATTATATTTATATCAAAGCCAGTCCTTTAACAATAAATAAATAATAACAAACAATTTGTGGTGTAGCTTTATACATTTTAACCTACAAACCTCCATTGTCTACACACCATGTTGTGTTGCCAGACATCATTTGAGGTCTTTTGTAAATTATAAACCACTGAAATTTGGCAACCCTGTTCACTAAAACATTTCCCAAACGTTATTGTTGGGGTTTGTTTTTTAACTCAGTAATGAATGAAATTATATTTTTGTAGCGCAAAACATAAACAATGAGCTTAAATAAAAGTAAACCTACAGATTATAAAATGCAGTACACAAAAACAAATTAATTACATTAATAACAGTATATGTAAGTAGTTACTTTCTAGCTCTGCTAGTCTAGTGGAGAACATGATAGACAATAATTAGGAGTCTCCCTCTGTGTGTGTGTGTGTGTGTGTGTGTGTGTGTGTGTGTGTGTGTGTGTGTGTGTGTGTGTGTGTGTCAGGACCACAGCCTGGTTCTAATAAGCAACAGCACTAGTTAGTGATGTGACCAGGAGCACATCACACACCCCATTAATAGGACAAAGCAAACAGCCCCACACTCCTATTTAGCTTCAGTCTCAAACAGCTGCACCCAGTCAGTGCAGATATACAAACACACACTTGTCGATAGGGAACCCACATGGGGTGGGGACATAAGCAGCGGCCGATCTGAACACAGGACGTCCAGATCGGACAGTAAAATAAGGAGGAGTGTACAAAGGGTCTTCTCTTGTGTGGCTGCAGAGTGGTACTGAGGTAGAACTCACTATTCAATTCAATTCTTAATATTAAAGAATGTAACGACACATTATACCAACGATGCAATATAATTCCTGATACTGGGTCAACTACGCAAAATTGACAAACTGACAAATTGTTTCATTTTAATCATATTGTCAGACATTATTTTCATTCATAACGTAATAGCAAACAAATGTCAAATTGTTTGATTTACAATCTAACATTTAAAGGCATTCATTTTAGACCGATCTGCTATACTCTGCAACGACAACCTTTCATGCTCTGAGCTAAAACTGGAGGGTAAACACAAACAAAACCGAACCCTCAGAAACTCAAAGCTCTCCAGTGTTGTGGCAATGAATTACTTTGTAGTGTATTTGACCTCAACACAGAACTCTAAAAGTAAAATGACTGCATCAAGTCGATGCTGAAGTATAAATCAGCCGTCTACCCTCCTCTCTAAACTAAAAGGCTCATTTACAAAGCTAATGAGGACCAGTCCTCACAGGGAAATCAGTGAGTGGGACCAAACCTCAGGGCTCCACATTCTCCATTTACATGTGCAGCACCATGGGAAATCTGCTCCCGCTATTATTACTCCTATTATTACATCTGATCTTTACATAATTTCTTTTTTTATCGAGTTATTATAAAGAGAGAGAACGGACCGTGGAAATCGGTCAGGTCAATATTCAGCCTTGGCTAATACTAAGCTAACCACCTGACCTGCCTCGTATCTTGGTTTCAAATGGTTTTAACTTTAATATAAGCGTTCACTCAATCGTTTTCCATATTAAAGGGCAGTTTTTATTAACCTGTTAAAAAGATGTAATAATCATGAGCTTGTAAAAAGGAAATTATTCACTATTTATTATTCGACGTTCCAAATACGACTTTTTTTGTATTAAGCTAATGAACTATCAGCGGAATCTTGTCAACACTGACACCATGCGGACGCCAAGAGAATTACGCCTAAACTCAGCTGAACACACACACACACACACAGACAGACAGACAGACAGACACACACACACACACACACCATCAGAAGGATGGGCCCTGTTGAGTCTGGTTCCTCTCTAGGAATTCTCCTCGACAGGGGTTTCTGTTCATCCTGCATTTTGTAAAGTTGCTTTGAGACAATATCTATTGGAAAAAGCGCTATATAAATAAAGTTGACTTGACTTGACTTGACACACACACACACACACACACACCTTCCAAACAAGCTGCACTACTCCTATATTTGTACATTTATATATTTGTAAATATGATGCATGCTTATTATTCAATGTAAGCTCTTAACACTTGACACATTTAACCATATTGTATTCGATTCATCCTTGAACTCATGCTGGAGTTTTATTATAAAATTAAAAGTACACCTGTTATAAAAAATATATGTACCATGTAGCAAAAATTGGTCAATTTTAATATTCCTGTGTTTCTGATTATCTACTTAGGGTCCCATGCTCGGCGTAACCACAGAAATCCAGTCGTGGTCAAAGGTCTGGCTTTAGAAAAAGATTCTTTCTTGTGCTGTTCACACATTCCATATAGGCCATGTTTGTACAGATGTGATCCCGTCCTCAATCAGTGACTCTGCTCCGTGGCCGAAATCCTCTGCTGATCAAAGAATTTGATGCGAGGCACTTGTTTGGGTCAGTGTTTTTGTCTGTGGGAACCCAAAGGAGAAATCTCCATCTGCTGGCCATATAGATCTTTTGGTCTCCTCCTGGATGAGAACGCTCGACCGGCCATGCCTCCTCATGTAGTTTACTCAGCTGGCGTCTAATTCCGTTACCGGCTTTTTCTCTCCCCACAGCAAACATGTGTTAAGTTAATGTTCTGTAACAAATTTCAAAGGCCAAATTAGACTGGTCGACAACAAGTAATAGAGCGATTTATTGATGAACAGGTCAGTAAAGAGCGATAGAAAGCAATCCAGCATTGCTTTTGTTTTGTAAGCTATGTTTTATATTATTTAACACTAGACACTTTTTAAAATGATTATGATTGTTAAGAAAACCAGTGATTATCCACAAGGGATGTATCGATACCTTGTACCCACAATAAATTTGACACAGTTCAGGCTACTGGGATCACATTTTTTTATAAAATGAAATTGAATAGAAACTGAAACTTTAAAATAAAGAAAAATAAAGTATTTGCGATGATCTTTTATTTACCTAAACTATTAAAGTCATTTTCCTTCTCATTTAGAATATATAGCACCGGTGCCCCGTGCTGTTTAAACTAGGTTGCCAGGTCTTTCTCCAACCCGTATCGCTACGAAGATCGTGTGTATCTGGGACAATTCTTCACATCTCTGATCAACCTAGTGCATGTTTTGGACTGTGGAAGGAAACCCACACTGACACGGGGAAAACATGCAAACGCAGAACAGAAAGACTTCGGCCTAGCCTGGGAATCGAACCCGGGACTTGCTGTGAGGTGACAGTGCTAACCACTAAGCCACTGTGCCACCCCACCTATATTATTTCGGATACGATTCTGTAGTGTTTGGTACGAGGACAATGTGTGATGGATCACCCAGGTGCATTTTAGCCTTTCTCTCATATCCAACAGTAACTTCTGTGTGACTGGACCAGATGGGTTCGTCTTCACTCCCCATAAGCATCAATGACCCTTGGGTGCCCATGACTTTTGTCGGTTCACTGCCTGCTGGGAACATCCCACGCGGCCTGCCCTTTTAGTTATGAACTGACCCGATAGTCATCAGAATTTGGCTCTCGTCAAAGTTGTTCAGATAGTTACGGTGACTAATTTCTCGTTCGTTTCAAACAGCAGATGGCGCTGCCACTATTCACCAATTTGCCAAATTAAACTATTCAAAACTGTTTGTACCTACGTCTGAAACAAAAGAGTATTCGTTATTTAGAAAAATAAAATATGATCATTAATACAGAATGTTATTCTTTTTTAAGAGAAATAAATACATTTGGTATCGTATCGCGAATGACATCGCATCAGGGGTAGAGTGTATAGTTAGTAACACAGTTATTAATGCATATGCAGGTGCCATAAAGCACGGTGAACATCGACTTTACGTAAGGTAACCAAATGACTCACAGTCCTGACCAGCTTTTGTCACATCTGGCTCGTCATAACATTGGTCTGATAATCCTAGCCAATATTTGTTTAATGTGTGCTAAAGTTGTTTTTTTTTAACTGCTAAATGGATTAAAGTCAAACACTTTGGTGATCAGTATCTGTAAATGTGGAAATTGAGGAAAAACTTGTCAACACGTGACTGTTTGCTTAGGACTCAGTTGTTTTTAATGGGATTTAAGAAGCAACATCTGCAGCAGATGAAAAGGAAGTACGTTAAAATATTTATTTTTAACCTGGAAAACTTTATGATTAGATCTTATTAAAATTACCATTCCATTGTCACTCTTCACATTGTTACTATTTTATTTTAATCTATTTTTTATCTGTTAGTGGGTAAGTATATTATAAAATTAACTTATTGTCCTTATATGTAATGCCAAAAAAGCTTTTCTGTGTTTGTGTGTTTGAATTTATAAATTGCCATTGTAATTAATTATATTACACACACGATCATTTCCAACAAGCAATGAACAAACAAGGGTGCGGGAACCTTTTTAAAAGACACAAGATACACAGCAACACACTGGACAGGGTACCAGTCCATTCCAAGTGTACACACACACACACACACACACACACACACCAATAAAGCATTTTGATGTCTCCAAATAACATTACTGTATGTTCTGGTGTCGTGGGAAATAGGAGCTTCCAAACAAAAACTCACATGGACACATGGAGAACATACAAACTAAAGATCACGAAAATAAAAGAACCACAAATAAAAGATCGTTAGCATCCATCCAGGAGATAAAACCAAGTGCTAAACACTAAGCCTCCATGCTGAATAATTTTCACATAAAAAAAAACATAAAAGTAGCTCATGCCAAGATAATAGTAAAACAATTCCTAAACTATCCTTAAAAGAATTGTGTTATTTTATTATAACATTGTATAATATGTATTCTAATTTACTTGATGATTTCTATTAATCTGGCACGAGATATCTATTGCATTTGTCTGCTTACAGAACTTATTTAGCCTAATATTGCTAAAAAAAAATAACCCGACTCTAATTCATGCCTGATGTCTCTCCAGGACACTTTCCTCTTAAGTGAAAAGTTGTAGTAGAACATCACATTTCAAGCTTTTATAACATGTGCTACTAAGCTGGCAGGTTTAAAGGCGGAAGCTGGATGTTAACTTATAGCGTCTAGGTCCTGGCAGAGTAATTGAAAAGCTCGAGGCCACTTTCATCACTTGTCGGTTTCATAGTGGCAGTCAATGTTTCCTCTCAGATGCCGCTACATATTTGACAAGCGGGTGTCGGTGACATAACACAGCAGGCTACCGTGCCAGTGGCAACTCGCTGTACATAAAACATGTACACTTACACGGTCTGGAACTAAGCTCAGTCCAAGCATTTCACCAGACGTGTAACCTCGGCTTCTGTCCTCATGATACTGTATTCGATTTTGCTATATGTTTTTAATGTAATGTTCCACTGTCTAAAATTATGTCTCAATTACAGTGTAACCATTTAACATAACCTATAAAATACCTTTAAATAAACCAGTTATTATTTAATGTTTTCACATGGAGGGTAATATTATCTGATATACTACACATTGTGTCATCTGATCCCTTTGGTCTGAATGGCAAATAATCCGCTTATTAATAAGGCAATGTCCTGTTACTACACTGACATAGTTCGCAATGTAGGTCTCAAAATAACAAGAAACCTCACTAGCGTTTTATACATCCCGATGTATCATCCGGACATTATTTAGGTTTAACGGGAGATGAAAAGGGAGACACTACCAACAATGTGATACGATTCACAATACTATTTAACACTATTTGTTACAATTGTTTAACTACTTCTTGTTGGATACAAATAGGAAAATAAAGTCTTTGTGATTATATTTTATTATCTAAACAATAAAAGTCAGTTTCATTTCGAAGAAGTTGTAATTTATGCCAAAAATACTATAAATTGTTTTGTGTTTTAAAAAATAACGCACCAGCACCCCCTGTTGTTTAAAGTGAACATCAACTTATCTTAAAAAAAGTCAATTTAAACTTCTAGATGGAATCATTACAACCCTAGAAAAAAATATTTAAAACACATGTTAGGAAGATAAGTTTTCTATGTAGCCCTGATTATATTATTACTTATGGGACAGACAGGAATAATCATTTTACGAGACCTTGGTCATCGTCCGAACCCTGTGCTCACACGCGAGCGGCAAACATGCCAATGTCAGGAGTGACAGTCACATTACATACTGCACGATGAGCCATCGTACCAGCGCCTTAGGAAAAAATATGTGGCTTAAAATTAAACCACCTGGCACCCATTCGTAATGATCGATACAGACAGATTACTATGACTTGTTAGTAACAGCTTAAACCGTTTGAAGTTTCTCATTAAAGTCTCTGAAGATAAATCATGTTGAATCAAGATGTTGCCTCCCATCCTAACAAAGTGCAGTACTGACAAATGGAAATTTTAACTGGTTGTATGTTAACACAAAGAAATGTTCAGTGGTGCAACTTAGCTGTGAAGTTTTCTGGCTTCTTCAATCAATATTAAGGGGAACAGATTTCTTAAGTGAAAGTAACTCTTAAGTTTGTTGAATCGGGTTCTCAAGATCAAAATGACTCAATAAATAAAATGATCAGTGCAGAACCACAAAAGTTCACAACATGAGTGAAATGTGAAGCAGCAGTTCAACACACACTGCATGACTTGAAAACACTTGAAACAAGAAGTAAACAAAGTAAACAAAAAGATAAACAAAGATAAAACCCAGTCTTGGGCAAAAGTACCAAAAGCGTAACAATACAATACAAACACCTTTTAATGCAGAAATTTCTAGAAAAACTAGAATGTCCAGTTTCAGTTCTGTGGATCATTATTAATAATATAAGTTACTCATTTTGTAACACAAATATAAATGCATTTTTAAAATGTGTTGACATGAAATACTGCACATATGAGAGTAACATGTTCTCCTCGGATCTGCATGCGTTTCCACTGGGTACTCGGTTTTCTGTCCCACGGTCCAAAGACATGCGGTCGTGTGTATGTATGTGTGTGTGTGTGTGTGTGTGTGTGTGTGTGTGTGTGTGTGT
>JAOTRQ010000031.1:4681091-4695178 GCA_028565875.1 Hoplisoma paleatum
CTAGCGACAATTGCCGTGAGCTTTGAGCCCAGTATCCACCACACCAGTCCAAAGAGAATAAAATACTAGATCAAGTTATATTCTCTCAATTTTTATATTTTTTTCTGAATCCCTCTCAAAATTAAGGGTTTAGATTCGGGTGCAGATTATACTCGGGCCAATACGGTATATACAGTTAAAATTAAGTTTAGGAAACTGTTAATTATGCCTACAAGTTGTGGCCAAGTATTGAACCGAGGTGTTCAATGTAGAACTCACAAGATTAATCTTTTTATCACGCCTTTACATTTAATATTTTCTTACATTTTATCATTTCCTTTACATTTAACCCGATCTGTACAAGGAAACACACTTTTACATTCACCAGGTTGGCAGCAGTGAGCAGTTTAATAAGAACATGAAGACATGCTAGTCAGGTGTCCACATACTTTTGGCTATGTATCGTATATATAATCTTTATTGAAATGCTCTTTAACACATTTCAGCCCATTTTCTCGTCTTTACCGGGTTCAGTTTCCCACATGATTAAATAAAAAGCAGAAGGCTAACATGTTCAGTGCTTATTGAAGAGGCAATAGTAATCATTGAGCCCGGGCTTTATAAAGTAGATTATAGCAGTAGACAGGATATAAACAGACACCGCAAAGGTCAGGATTGTCTGACGCCGGGCCAGATGACACGAGAGGCGGGAGGGAGAGAGAGAGCGAAGAGAAAACACACAAGAACTCTGCTTGGTTTCATTTCCTGAGAAGAAAGGAAAAGTTAAAAGGTGGCCCCCGAACAAATGAAACTCAATTTCACGGCACATTATCCCTCCCCTGTTCTCTTCTCCTGGCTTTCATTTTCATTAAGACCACAGACAAGCATAAATTAATAATTACTGCCCGAATGTCTAAATGCAGGCCGCACTCCTGTAGCCTTTCATTTTCCACCACGGCCTGGCATGTTCATGCTTGCAAAATGTTAATTTAGATAATGTGGCCTGCCCCTTGTCAGATAATTCTGTTTGGTGCTCTCACTAATACATAATGGTCTTTTTGATTAGATGACATTAAGTCTATCTTGTGTTCAATCAAGCCATACCGATTTGCTTCCTTTGCAGCTGGAAGATGTTCAGATGAGGAACAGAAAGTCAGACATTTGCCAAGTCTTTGATAGTTTCACACTTTATTCAGTTTAATAGTATGGTGAATGTCAGACGTGGCTGAACCATTAGGTGTAATTTACAGAGCCGCGTCTAATAACATTAACAGTGACTTAGACGCCGGATGATCTGATGAAACAGGGTAGTTCTGGCGAAGTGCAGGTCATGTTAGGAAATTAAACCAAATGCAGGCTGCTGGCTGAATGGAATGGAATTACTTTTCCAACGTACATCCTTTTATATAAAACACATTCTGAGTTCTAAAGACCCACCAAACCATCTGTTCGTTACAGCACTATTAGAGCTGATTTAGCTAAAGCTAATTGTTTTGTAGAACTAATAAACTAACACAGATTAAGAATTTTATTACTATTTCACTCCACTGTCTATGCAGTACCAGTCACAAGAGTCGACACACCTTCTCATTCAATGGATTATCTGGATGTAATTGCTTTTCACATTGTACACACCTCCAGGCGATGCAAAACCATCTGACCCAGAGTCTTAGAGTGCTGGGTCACATGACCCGGCCTCCACAATCATCTGATGTAAACCTAACCGAGATGATTCAGGATGAATTGGGCTGCAGAATGAAGGCAAAACAGTGAACACGTGCTCAGCAAGTCCGTCAAGACTGTCGGAAAAGTGTTACAGACGGTTCCTTATGAATCTGGTTGATAGATGCCAATGGCAAGGTCAAGCACAATTTGCAAAGCTGTCATCAAAGCAAGATGTGAATACTTGAATCTAAAATGAGCGTGGTCAAGCAGTGGCCCGGGAGCCGCATGTGGCTCTGGGGTCAATAACAATGCGGCTCTCCAACTTAAATAAAAATAGATTTTCATCATTTTTGTGTCTTTTGTGTGATTGTGCGTGTTGTTATATTATCACTTTGGTAAAATTTACAAATGGTAAAATAACTGACCAATGGTCTTGGTAGGCAGGACTTACCCAATTTATCCAGTTCAGTATTGATGCAGATCAGACTTCGTCTGTATCACAAGGCCCAATACAGTACCCCACCCTGACCCGGACAGGCTAATTTATTCTTTTTTGTAATTGCTGTACGCAGACACGAGGCGGTAGGCAGTGCAACTGATGATTGAAAGCCTGGATCCTGGATTAAATTAAACAAAAGAGGGTTTTTACCAAAAAGCATTTCACTTGATTATTCTTTATCTTGCAGATGAAGCAAAATCATCAATCCTAGCTGAGTATTAATCGTGGATTAATTCACTTTAACATCTTTGTCACTTTTAAATGTCATCAAATTGACATTTTAAATGGGGGATGAGGTGTTAGTCTTATTCATATATTAACATTATATTTGTTGAGATTATGGTGCTTCCTAGACTTCTAATCAAAAGCATCTGTTTCTGATTTTAAAGCACATGCCCAGTAAAAAGCATTTTATTAAACACTTAAAAAAAAGCATAGTGGACGTGCACATGTAGTTAGCTTGAAAACAAATTACCAACAAGGACAGACCGTATTATTGATGTGATGCATCAGTGACTGGACCTGATGCACATGCAATTTACTATAATTAGTCTATCAGCCACACTCACTGCTAATAGATGTATTTCATTACGTTCATTAATCAACATCAATTATATGAAATAAATTATTTGCTCACAACACTATGCACAGGGGCACAGTTAAGACCTCAGGGTTGGTGTGTAGACGCTCTGGACACTGACCCTTCACCGACCAAAAACCGTTGAGATTGACTGGAGTCACACATTGACGTCTGGCCTCACAAATGCCATTTTATCTGGTTGTGCAGAGATGCCACAAACACACTTATAGGAAAGGTATAGGGAATTTATTTTTAGATATATTTACTCACAGTTTTATGCAGTTTATTCGTCTTCCACTGCTGAGGATCGTTATTGCTTTTGAGAAGCAATAACCCCCATGTTTAGGGAGATTTGTGCATTAAACTCGTCCAACTTTTTTAACAAACTAGAAGCAGAACTGAGATTCGGATGCTTTTGTTCATGCTTCTGGAGCGGATGTTCAGGTATACAGTTGGCCCAATGTTGTTACCCTATTTGCTAACAAAAGCTCGTCTTATTGTACATGAACTGTACAATTTAGATCATCATGGTACTGGCCAGTTAAGTCCAAATCCACATTGTGGAAATATAGAAGAGTTAGAAAGAATAAGCAGTCGTGAGCTGCACATTTGAGTCTTTAATTGGTCAGCTTCGAGAGACTTTGAGAACCGGACAATATAAAATTTACTCTTTGTCATCGTGTGTGTTGCCTTTTCAAGGTTGATTGAAACTTTCACCTTATTATTTTAGAAAAGTCCTTGAATTTTTTGAAACAACATGATGAATAATGCAGTGAATAGTCAATTATTTATTTCGGGCTATCCCTGTTACATGCATGCATTAAAAAGTATGTAAATGGACATAGAAAGGCATTGCCGGGTCAACACATTTTTATCAAAACTGCTTACATGCAGTATAATGATTCCTGTCACTTTCAATAAAACAGAAAAGGATAAAGACTGGTAACTTGTATGGGGTGGATAATCTTCTTAAGTAAATCTGAAGTCCTGTGGCAGCCTCTAAACTGACCAGAAATCTTACTGGTAAAAGCACCTGCTACGATGATCAATGAACTCATAGGCTGAACGTATTGTGGATGCTAACTTATTCAGTATTATTATCAGACTCGACTGACTCTCTGACTTCCCCTTGTGAATGTAGATGTAGTGGTTTAATAATCATATATCCCTCTATGTAATGTGTAGAAAAACCATTATTTCGATATGGGCATATATGCCACATATTACAGTTCAGTATTGTCGAAAATGGCAAAAAACAAGAACAAACCCACATTTAATATCATCAGATTGGGATCATGAGTTGCTGGAGTTGGAAGCACCGATATTGTTTGCTCATTGACGTCGTGCTGATAGAGATCTGGATATTATTAATAATAAAACCATACAAATGCTCATTTAACAATACTATCTTTAAACAAGCATTATTTTCTCGGAACATATAGTGCTTATCGAAGCGGAGACAATTAAAGGTATCATTTCTTTCAGTAACGTCTGAGATATTACTGCATGTGCGCAATGCCAAGCATGAACGCTTTTATTCTACCAAATATTGTCACTGTTCAACAACACGTGTTTTACAAGTCAACCATGAACAATCTTGATTGCACTTCAGATTAAAATATAGACAGGCTTTGCTTATTAAATATCATCAGGGCTTGTTTTTTTCAGTGCTGAAATGTGCTCCCTTCCAACAGCTTACACAAACAATAATGAAAATGATTTGAATACATTCTATTTTTTTGGTGAATTGCAGGTCGCATCTTCGTTCAATTATTTTGCAGATTTTAAAGAAAGTACTCAGTTTGAAATCACTCATGTTGGGACAGGAGGTGAAATGCAAATAGCAAAAATGATAGCACTTATATTTATTTATAGCATAACACATTTCAGTACTCATAAAATCCCATGAGCACTAAAATATCGTTGGTAGTCTGATGAGTCTGATTTTAAATTCTCTTTACTCTTCTGAATCCTTTCTTTTTTTCCTAAGGCAAAGATTCGATTTCATCTATACGTACTAAGCAACTCTCTGGCATTGGTGGAGCTCGAACCAATCACCTTTTGATTACTAGAACTACGAGGTTACGACTTCCCCCTTACAACAATCGTATCCCTAATGATTTTCGTTTGCAGTACATTTTAAAATGCAAGGCAGTATTACACACTAGAACTGAAACAATCCTGATGTGTAGAATAAACATTCCAGCTGTGCCACCACGTTCACCACACAAGAGCATTATAAACTCAATAAACAATGTAAGTAAAGTAAAGACGTGAATAGAAAGTTTCAGCAGAACTTGTACAGCGCGTCTCACAGGAATACAGGACAGATGTGCGGGAGAGAGAACAGATTTGCAGTAATCTGATAACACAATGAAAGACTCACGAGACTCACTTCCATCTAGTCAAGCTAAAGTAAAGTATAGAACTTTTCAAACAAATAAATAACAGAGTGAATGTTTGAGATGTGATGCATTTTGTGATGATCAGTTGAAGCTACAGTATTTTTATCTCTGTCATGGTGAATGGACAGAAATAATGAGCAGGTTATTATTATTTAAGTTTAAACATAAAGGTCACAGATTTATTTGATCCACTGATCTGGAATGTCGCCTGTTCTGGTTGGAGAAATTTATTTTCAACTGGTTCCGTGAATTGTGAAGAGAAGATTGAGCTAGAGTTTGAGTTTAAGTTAGGGTTTGTGCTAGAGTTTGACTAAGGTTTAGGGTTTTAGTTAGGGTTTGTGCTAGGTTTAGGGTTTGTGCTAGAGTTTGGGTTTAAGATAGTTTGTGCTAGGTTTAATGTAAGGGTTTGTGCTAAGTTAAGGGTTTGAATTAGGGTTTGTGCTAAGTTTAATGTTTGAGATAAGGTTGGTGCTAGGTTTAGGGTTTGAGTTAGGGTTGGTGAGTTAGGGTTGGTGCTAGGTTTAGGGTTTGAGTTAGGGTTGGTGAGTTAGGGTTTGTGCTAGGTTTAGGGTTTTAGTTAAGGTTGGTGCTTAGATTTAGGGTTTGAGTTGGAGTCGGTGCTAGGTTTAGGGTGTGTGCTAAGTTTAAGGTTCGAGTTAGAATTGGTGCTAGGTTTAGGGTTCGATCTAGAGTTTTGGTTTAAGATAGAGTTTGACATAGGTTTAGGGTTTGAGTTAGGATATGTGCTAGGTTTAATGTTAGGGTTTGTGCTAGGTTTAGGGTTAGAGTTAGGATATGTGCTAGGTTTAATGTTAAGGTTTGTGCTAGGTTTAGGGTTAGAGTTAGGGTTTGTGCTAAGGTTAAGGTTTTTACCTAAAGCTAGTGCTAGTTAGAGTTTAAGCCATTTTACTTAATTTAAATAATGAATTTAAAATGACAAACAATGCAAAACAACACTGTTGCTGCAGGCACTGTCAGTTATGTCCACTAGATGGTGCACAGCTGATCAGTATTAGATCTGAACCCGAGAAGTTCAGAGTCTCTGAGCTGCAGTGCTAGATGGACATCTTTGAACGCACAAATCATAAAATGTAGTAAATCCTGAACAAAATGTAGCTTTGACATGTTCTACAGTCTCGTGTTTGATGGTGATGTGAATCTAATCCAACCAATAAAATTCCTTCCTATTATTCCACTCACACTGATGGCAGCTCGAAAGCTGACGTGACAGTTTTAATAAGCTGTAATAAAATGTTAATGAAGCAAACCAGCGTACACACTTGTTCAGCACAGTTAAGTATTTATTGAGTAACAGGAATTCAGGACAAACATTTACATGCCTGCATGCTTCCTCAGCGTAATGGCAGCTATGTGAAAGGATGACGGCTCAGAAAAGAATCTATAAATCCCAATATAAATGTTGGTATTGTTTTCCCTAATAGATCTACTGCATACACAATACCTGCTTTTAACTCTATATACACATAACAAAGTGAGCGGGTTAAACGAGGATCTGTTCTTGTATATACAACGATGATAAAAATGAAACTTGATTGTATGGTGTGTTGTTTTTTTCTAAATTAGAAAACATTTAAAACAAAGATTAGTCGTTTATTCATCAACATATATTCAAATTCACATTATTAGAGGCCTTCCATCCGAGCTAGGATATGAATGTTTAAGCTATTTAACATTGAGGAGTTTTTTCCTTTTTCTCTTTTTTTATTCCTTTAATACAAAACACCCCCCCCCCTACAGATCTGAATTGAATTTTCAAAGCTTTTTTTCGCTGGTTTAAATACAATATAAAATCGTCAGTGCTGTGGAACTGTCGTAAATAGTCGCCGAGAGAACTGACGATATGTTTTGCTGTGCTCAAATAGTGGCTGTAGAACAGACAACGTGTTCAACCGACTTCATCTGTCATGGTTTTTATATCTAGTCAATACTGCTGAGAGAAAAGTCCTAATTCTGGGTCCCGTCAGAGAAACGCCGCTTCATGAAGTCTCTGGTATGAACGTGACCTGCTCTGAAACTGGACAGGGCTCGCTTCTTCATATTTGAGTCCTTATGTTGGTCTGTCTTCTGATCAGTACATCACGGTGGTTTTCAAAAATAGTCTTCCATCTATGGATGAGAGCGTGAGAGAGAGAGAGAGAGAGAGAGAGAGAGAGAGAGAGAGAGAGAGAGAGAGAGAGAGAGAGAGAGAGAGAGAGAGAGTTGATTTAAGTTGATGAGGTAAATTGGTCAACAAAACACAAGGGTCACATTTTATCAGTGTGTTCAACAAAAAAATAATAATACAACCTTAAAGCTAAATATTTCTTATACATCACAAGTTTAAACTTCTGGTTTATATTTATTCATTGTCACATTAATAGCTGGTATAATACAAAGTAAATTACAGCAGCAAACGTTCCTGCTTTACACAACTATCAATCCATCCATCCATCCTTCCATCCATCTATCTATCAGTCTATCCATCCATCTATCTATCAGTCCATCCATCATTCTATCCTTCAATCCATCCATCAGTCTATCCATCCATCCATTCATCTATCAGTTCATCCATCCATCCATCCTTCCATACATCCATACGTCCATCCATCCATTCATCTATCAGTCCATCCATCCATCCATCCATCAGTCCATCTATCCATCCATCTACAAGTCCATCCATCCATCCTTCCATCCATCCAACCATCCATCCTTCCGTCCATCCATCCATGTATTTATCAGTCCATCCATCCATCCATTCATCCATCCATCTATCTATCAGTCCATCCATCTATCCATCTATCTATCAGTCCATCCATCCATCCATCTATCTATCTATCAGTCCATCCATCCTTCCATCTATCAGTCCATCCGTCCATCCATCCATCCATCTATCTATCAGTCCATCCATCCTTCCATCAGTCCATCCATCCATCCATCCATCCTTCCTTCCATCCACCCATCCATCTATCTATCTATCAGTCCATCCATCCTTCTATCCATCCATCCATCCATCCAACCATCCATCCTTCCTTCCAACCACCCATCCATCTATTTATCCCTCCATCCATCTATCTATCATTCCATCCATCCATCACCGATTCCCAGGTAATGGCTGGACCTTCTGAGTCTTTAAGAAAATGACTAAAAAAGTTACACACTTGACTTACTCACTTACTTTGGTTCTCACAAGTTTGTTACAGATTTGTATTTGTCCTGGTGCACTGACACTATATTACACTGATGCTTACTATGGAAACACTTCTGTACGTCACTCTCGATAAGATTATCTGCTAAATGCTGAAAATGAATTCATTCCTATACCCGCAAAATACAGCAGCAAAAGTGATCCAAAAGTCCAACGACTCATTATGGCGTGCATGAAGACTCGTCCTACAGCGCGTGTCATATCCACTTACATCATGTGATCTGATGCACTTTAGTGAACATTTTCTAATGCTCATGATGACACTTTCAAAACGATACTTCCCAGGTGAGAGAAGTGTTTAATAAAACAAAGACAGACGTTTTCTTATCTTTCTGCTGGAAGCTCCGATCTAACCAGTATCGTCCGTTACAGGGAACGTTCCTAGCGAGAGCACGGCTGAGCGATCGGAGCCCGATGGCTGCCTGTGCTGGTAAAAGCATCTGCTAGGCACGGCTCATGAGCTTGTTTGACGTTTATTACCAGAACGTTTCATCTGTTGATGCGCTCTGGTTTTGTCTTTGGAATAGCGTTAGATAATTAAGTTTAGAAACAGAAAGAAAAGCCATGACAGAGTAAAAAGCACTAAAGTAAACGAGCTTTTACACAATGTGTTTACAAGCGTAAAAGAATTCCCATGATAACCACAAGTAGGGATGTAACAATACACTCCACCGGCGACGCAATACGATTTTATTCAACAGAATAAAGACAATAAATGACAAAGTGCCTGTTTATTTATTTGTTTTATTTGTTAACAATGAGCTTGTACTGTAATTGTAATGATTTTTTCTTTATCTAAATATTAAACATTTAAACCTTTTTATTTAAATTTAAAATAAAGCCCAAATGGACAGCTTGGTAAAGAGTGGCGCCCTCTGCTGTTTGAATCAAATATTAATTCATCAAACAGAAAAACTGATTAGGGTTGTAACAATTCAGCAAAAAACTAAACAAATCGACTCACTTGGATCTTCGATATTCACTTTAAGCAGCAGGGGGCGCTGACATCTTACTCAACACAAAACATGAATCTATGTATTTTTGGTAATTTATAAAATAAAAGGACATTTATTGTTTCGATTAATAAAAGCTGATGACACAAACTTCTGTTTCAAATTTCACTTAACAAGAAATAGTAAAATAAATCTTTACATTAAAAAGAAATAACGTATCCACATTATATCGTATTGTTTTAATTTTTTTATCGTAACATATGACCCAGCAGGTTCACTCTGTATCACGAATCAAATCTTCATGGATACATTCTTAATACAGACTGAATCGTATCGTAAGTGAAACAATTCCTGAATCGATTCTTAGTGTATCGTCGCATTCCTAACCACTAGTAATCAGATGATGATGGCTGGTCAGTCATTTTAACGTAAGTGAGACTGCAAGTGTGTCACTATTGGGCCCTTGAGCAAGGCCCTTACCCCTCAGAAGCTTAGATAATATACTATCATGGTACTGTAAGTCGCTTTAGAGAAAAATGCATCTCACATTATGATTTAAATGTTTTTCCTGGAGAGTCCAAATTGTACTTTTGGAGATACGTTTGCTGTCACTTCATTAGCATCAGAGACAAAACGAGTCCAGATGTTCATTAATAATGAAATAATTGATGAAGGACAAAAGCTGTGGGCTGCCATGGATAAGAAGCTGCTATGTGTATTATTGTTTAGTGGCCAGTCACATTATTAACATTTATTATTATTATTCTGTCCTCATATTTAACATGTTCAGGTCTGTAACTGTAATCTCGGTTGCTTTTTATTACATTTTAGTTAAGAAGAAGTTATTAAAAACAAATCCTTACAGATGTTTATAAAACATGTTTATAAGGACTCAATGTGAACGTTCGATCTTCATTTATTTTAGAAGATGTAATAAAATTCTCCAGCGAGCGAATCAGATGCTCGCATTGCCGTTATACAATCTAATCTGTTATTTTTAAACGTTATACATTTTTTATGTTCAAGCTAACAAGGAAAAAAAAGCAACTGTAAATATTTCATAGGATGCTAAATAAAACAAAAGGAATTTTTGGGTTCTCTCAGCATAAAACGTCTTTGAAAGATTAATTAATACATGCAAATTATGCAAATTACACTCATGCAAATATTTTATGAAGACAATTAAGGGAACCATTAATTATGGCCTTTTTTGCTTCACTGACACTCGTTCATTTAATTTTAATTTCATTTTAACTGTTTTGATGTTTAATCTTGCAACAAAGAACTTTATCTCTCCTCGCAGGGTCGTGTAAACCTGCAGCACGCGCATCGAGAGGCAGGAAGCCGCGGATCGGGAGAGATAGCGAGCCGATATTATGTACGCTATCGCTCGGAATTAGCGCCAAGATGCTCTCCCAGAAGCACCGGGGCCAAGAAAAACAGGCAGGCTTATTCTTGGAATGGATTCAAAACGCTGGAAAAGCAATTAATAAACACAGGGCGCGTTAATGTAGCAGAATTACAGAGTGTGACAAAAGACAAATAGAAATAATTAGTTCTCTGAAATTATGCCCTCATTAATTTTTTCTTTTCTAACAGCGTAGAGTTGAAATTATGGGCCACGTTTTGTTGGGCTTTGTTATGTATGGGTTCGACGTCCTCCCCCCCCACCCCCTCGCTTAAGCTTGGCAATTTATCAATATATTTTTTTTTCTCTTTTGAGAGTAATTATGCAGCAGAGGTTGCAGGCTGTACAGCGGTAATGACACAGCTCACGGACTCATGCAGCTGGGATTGAACATGCCTGCATCGTTGCGTTCACGGGTTATTAAATTTAGCTCAGTTTCTCAGGTTGCTAGGAAATCTGGGACAGCGTTCGCTGTTTTGTACCTGCTTGTATCTGTATCGTGTCATGGCAAAATGTGAAAGATGCTTTTACATGTTATTAACCCAACCAGCTTCAGTCGCTGGTCAGAAAACAAATGCTGCTCCATCGTCCGCTTTATTCTGGACGGGGTTACGACCGGACTGATGTCAGTACTGCAGATACTCTGAGCAGGGTGTCGGTCTGTCACACAGTATATCGGAAACCCAGATCTCCGTGGTGGTCTCGGTGTATCGGGATGCCATTGGGTCACTTGTTTAAAACATAGTTAGTGAAGAAATCTACGGAGTGATCGACGGCCTGGCGTTGAAGCCGCGATGAGGATCAGCGATGCCGTCATCATTAGCCCAGACGTGGGTTCAAACCTCACTACTGCCAGGTCGCTGCTGTTGGGCTCCTGAGTGACCCCCCCAAACCCTCCTGGCACAAACTGTAACTAATGTAAGTTGCTTAAGATAAAGGCGTCTGCTAAATGCTTAAAATGTAAATGTAATGCAGTCACATGATGAATGACATCACAACTCTTCAGTTTAAAATCAGACAAATTAAGATCTTTACTGTTGCACTGCTGTATCTCCGGGTGAATGATGGGATAGTTTATAGGATAATTTGAATCCTTGGATCATCACTTCTTCGCACCGTTCAGTACAGACGTATGCGATTTTCTATACTCACAAAAAGCTATTCTTTACTTCTGCTGGGTTCATTATGCGAGTTTAAAGGAAAAATGTCCAATTCAATCATAAATTCATAAATGAACGTTTATAAAGTGCCTTGACGTCTGTTATCCTAATGTGAATGACTGTCAAAGAACAAATGTATTCAAAACTCGGATTTTGTGAGGTTAAACGATTACTCTTATTAAATCCTGCCGAGGCTCCACTGCGTATTATACGATTTTTCCAAGAGGAAATTGAGACTAGTCCCGGGGATAAGTCCAGTGTGGTAGCGGTACTGCTGGCTGGTAAACATTTTAATTCGAAATGATTAAACTTGTTCTACTTAAGGAATAAAATCCACCTTCACACTGCGGGCTCGGCCCTGACTCGACAACAGCCAATAATATCTTTAATAGACAGCTTTTGTATTTGAGCATGTCTGACACCCTCTTGCCATTTGCTAATTGAAATGAGTGCTGATAATTAATTAACTTTTTTTTCTAGGCTTTTCTTCACAGCCAATGCATCCCTAACCTAGCAACACATTGTTTAACCTAATGATAATAATAATGATGCGTATATGTGTGTGTGTGTGTGTTTTATTAATAGCGTGACTTCACTCAAGCATTATGACCTCTTAATTTAAAGACACTGAGACCAGGCATAACAGTTTGATTGTAGACGTGTAGGTCATGACGAGAAGCAAGAATGTTCTGGGTTCGATCCCCAGCTGCGACATATTTTGGAGTAGAATTGAGTTTCATCCGGAAGTTTCCTCCAATTTCTAAAAAAGATGCAATTTACGATACTAAACTGTCCAATAGCTACATAGTGGCTAGAAGTGCATTGTAATGTCAGTTTTAAACCTGGATAAATAGGGAGATTTGTGTCAGAACATGCCAGCATGACCAAAAACCAATAAAAAAACTGTCGCCTCACAGCAAGACGTTCTGGGTTTGATTCCTGGGTAGGGCAATCCGGATCTTTCTGTGTTCTCTCCATTGTCGATGGATGTGGGTTGTCTCCGGGTACTCCGGTTTCCTTCCACAGTCCAAAGACACGTATTCAGGTTCTTTGGAGATACTTAAATTGTCATGTTTTTTGTCATCGTATCACGTGTGTGTGTGTTTGTGTGCATACCCGGGCAACCTGTTCAGTTGTGTAGTGCATTGGTGCAGTGTGTGTCCCACCGTGACCGTGACATGAAGCAGTGATAACACTAGATAATGAATGAATGAATGAATGAATGAAACTACACCCAATCCATGATGCAGATCAGCAACAGAGAGACAAAACGATCACATCGTGACACCTTAACATTTCATTTTCAAAGCAAAAAACGCGGCGTGTGGATTCAATCTTTAAATCTTCTGTACACTGTCCACCCCGCCGAGGACAGAACTGTAAACAAAATGTTGACACATCCTGGCCAGCCAGAAAAGAAATGTGTAACGTATCTGCTTGCATCATTTCTCCTGCCGAACCCTCAGCGACCAGATTAAAGATGAGCGATACAGCTTATTACAGCTGTGAAATCAAAGCTTCTGCAAACATCTGACACCCAGATAAGAACAGCAAACCTCGCTAAAGCTAATAAACCACCGCTACTGTTCGTAAAGTAATAACATTTACCAGTTACACACCGACCGTCTGAGATTTCACCGCTTTTGGACAGATTTCTAGCCTTCGTGTTTAAAGCAGATGGTTCGGTGCGGTCAGATCAATCATTCAAGATTCAATGCTGAAGATTTTGCTTCATTGTTAGATTGTTATAAGGCGCCGTGGAGGACATTTGCTCGACCGGGGTTTGGAAATAAACTAATTACATTTATATTTTAAATTACCTAGTTTGTGTAGTAGAGTTAACAATCAGGGGTACATATGATGCCTCTTTGTAAACAAGTTAGAACAGGTCTATGTGCTCGACAAAACATGTCCATGACGTCCTTTGCACGAAAGCACTCACACATATTGTAATATTACTCATTTCAATAGCTCCAGTCACTTCTATGCTAACAATAGTCCCGGGTTCGATCCCCGGGTCGGGCTGGAAACTTTCTGTGTGGAGTTTGCATGTTCTCTCCGTGTCAGTGTGGGTTTCCTGCGGGTACTCCGGTTTCCTCCCACAGTCCAAAAACATGCACTAGGTTGATGGTAAATGTGAAATCGTCCAGTAGTCTCTAGGGCTGTCCGCAAATAATCGATTATTCGTTGGTCGACCGAAAAAATGACTAGTCGGCCAAATTCCATTGGTCGA
>JAOTRQ010000031.1:4712575-4726148 GCA_028565875.1 Hoplisoma paleatum
TAAATATCAATATGCAAAATATGCAGCTATTTTTAGAACAGGCCCGCGGGCGACTCATGAGGTCCTTTCGGGCGACCGGGTGCCTGCGGGCACCACGTTGGTGACCCCTGGTCTAAATCAAATCACAAATACTTTGTTTTGATCTGTGAGGGATGTTGGTTTGGCCTAGTATGCATGGGACGTTGTCTTGGGTTTAAAGTACCCAAGTATGTATGGGTCTTGAACTTGGACTTGAACTTGATCTTCAGCTTGACTTTGTTCTTTTCTGTAGAGATTTTCGACTTGACTTAACCCTGTCATGTAGGGTCTTTGACTTATCCTTGAAGTGATCTGCAGGTTCTTGGTCATGACTGTGTTCTGATCTATACAAGTCTTAGACTATATCTGTGTGACTGTGTGGTAAGGACATTTGGAAATCTTGTTCTAGGTTTGTCTAGAGTTTTGACAAGCATCTTGAGTTCCTGGTCTCCTTCTAATTCTAAGTCATACAGGACATGGACATTTCTTGGTATCATTGATGACATGCATTGAGAAATAATAATAAAAAAAACAACTTAATTGTAAGCTAAAGCTGAAATAAATATCCACACACTGCAGCTCAGTTCAAGTCAAGCACTCATTAACACAGCCATGAATCTGAAACCTACAGGGATGTTTGTTCTTGTGTTCAGACGAGTCGAGTCTGGCGCTAATCCGGGTTCAACATACTGAGCGACTAGATGAAAATAAAATATAGGGACCCAAAATGAAACAGACACGTAAACTAAACTAAAAAAACCCAGCAAGGCTTATGTATGATGCCTGTGTTATTTCTCGCTCTCTTTACCGAGTGCGGAGAAAATAAATGCAAATCCGTTCGCTTCTGGTTCACAGTTATAAAAATACTCGTGGTTTTAAAAGCGGCTGATGTGTTAAACATGTGGAAATCTGTTTTGATAACATTATTCATAGCGCCGGCTCTGTGCCGCTTGAATTAATAACACTCCATTTACAGAAGGAAGAAAGCTGGCGTGGTGTTTCCAGTTAAAGAGCTTAATTTTTAAACACCTAATTGACGGGCCGGGGTCGGGTGGATAAGCGACGGCTTCTCCGGGGTTTCCGCTACCGCAACGTCAAGTGAATGAACTCCTCAGATGGGCTTTCAAACCTACTATCGAAGCTGTGAGACCTGGGAATTAGTCTTCTAGCAGTTTTACTCCCTCGGCACTGTATTCTTTTTTTTTATTAGGACTGATTTACTTCACAGTGAAAGGATATAAAAGCTTTAAGGATCCAACTATAATTACAGTCGAGTCAGAATTTAAAGGCTTGACTCACCACGTCCGCGAGTCAACTCCAACTCGGCAGCGTGATAAGAGAGCTCTATTAGACTGAGTGCCTGGCAGCGCTTCTCTTTTATAGGGCTCCAGACAGCATTACAAAATGCACATATTGTAGATATTTACAGTTGTTTATCTCTATAAAATGTTGTCTAGGTGACGTCTCGTGGTGGTTGTTTACACAGAAATAGAACCCCGGTACGACACAACGGCTTCCTGAAAGCCCGCTGTGCTAAGAAAGTATTAACAAAGTCAAACTCACCTTCCTGATCTTGCGCTGTATTCTAATCACACATTAGCATTATACTAGCATTAGGAATATGGTTTGCTAATTGTTACATTTCGTCTGTTCAAGGGCAAGTGGGTAGATTTGTTCACAGCGGTGTACAAACATGCACACGCAGATGCGCAGCGAGAATTCGAAAAAAAAAGAATGAAATCGTCATGGTGGTTATATTTTTTCCTTAATGAATATATTATTAAGATTGTTTTCCTTCTTTTCTTTTATTATTTATTTGAGCGTGTCCCTGACGCAAAGCACGACACCGAAGAAAGATAAAAACTACCGACGTACAATACTGAAGACAGCGGCTACGTGGAGGTGTCCACATGAAACGTAGGACGACAAGAAGCCGGCCGGCGCGTCCCGATGGACAAGGAGATTTCACCTTCTGCGGTGAATGATAATGCATTATTAAATCTGCCTCTCCTCTCACTAGATACACTTAGCTGACCACAGCATCTTTATCTCCCTGTCTCGGCCTCGCATCTTGGCGGGAGAAAGCACTTTGTCACTTTTAAGGCATTTCAAAGATTAAAAAAAAGCTCTTTCTTTTCAACATTCCTAAAATTGCTGCCCCCCTCTCCTTTCTCTCTCTTTGTGAAATGTAATTTAGCAGTTGGAGGTGTCACGGAGTGGAACGTAACAGGCGGGAGAGCAAATATCCAAATGAACTGCAGGGCTCCCTGGGGGTGGATGGGGGGGAGGGTAAGTAAGGGGGGGTGGCTTCTCATCCTGCATCATCAGCACTATTTGTGACTTCGCCTGCAAATTTGATTGATCCTCTATTGAATTATTTTTTTGCACCCTTTCATTTGGACAGGACACCCTGACAAGTTGTTTGATCATAAACCTCGACTGCCTGCCAAGTCACATTTCGGCTCCTTATGGCTAATGATCCAGGCTTTTGTCTTACGGAAAGTCGGCCGAGTCAGCACAAACCTCCGCCCGTCGCTTTTTGAAGCCAGGATGGCAAGGACACTAAAAAGGCAGAAGAAAACCTGCTTTGAATGCGAACACGTCTAATGAGGAGAGGGAGGTGTGTGCCTGATCCGGACTCACGGACAGAACCACGGAGACCGAGATTTGGGGCTAACGTTAACGCGGCTGCGGTCTCAGGTTGCTAGTGCTCGTCCGGGCTTTGCACCTAAAAGGCTTTTTAAACTAGAATATCAGAGTGTAACACTAAACACACTATATAGCCGAAAGTACTTGGACACCTGATCGGCGGTACGTCATTCCAAAGCTGTTAGATGGATACAACCAGAACCACCACGTGTCTGGAAATTGCCGTTCCAATGGTGTGGCCAATGTTGTTGATCTTTATTTATTTAGCATGTTTTGTGATGTTTAATCATTTAGGCTATGTTCATTTAAGTCGCACAGACAAATCAGACACATTCATGTATCATTTTGTATCTTCAAATATCGTCGTAAATGTAAGTCGCTTTGGATAAAGGCATCCCCGATACTAAGATGCCACTGTTGGGCCCCTGAGCAAGACCATCAAATGCTCATAATAGTATTCGATTGCATTTGTAAGATGTCTGCTAAATGCAAGTGATTGAATAAAAATAATAATTATAACACTACTACTACTAATAATAATTATTATTTGATTTAGTGGTTAATGATCTATATATCTTATGTTCAGGTTGCTGCTTTAAGTGCCGCCAGGTTGAGCCTGTACACGCATTAACAAATGATATAATCATGAAACACGTTCAAACACCCCCCCCCCCATCCCCCGTAGCACGAAGCACAAGAACACGGTACTTGTACGCCATTACACTCTGATTCCAGCAGGTCCCGAGACATACAGACTTTACCTTTATGCCATATGATGTTCTTAAGAAAAGAATCTTTCTCTCATTTTCCGCCATAAAATGTTTTAATGGCTACCACATGTTTCACCATTCACTGACCAGCTGGCAAATTATCCCAGTGATCCTCGTTCATCTGAGTGCATCCCTGCGTCTGTTAACTCACACGAATGAAACCTGATTATTCTCTGTGTGTTTAGAGACGAATAATAAGGCAGCTGATTGAATGCATGGATTTGAGTGAAACATGATATACTATAAGCTGTCGATACAGGGGGTCGGGGAACGGTCGGGTAACATACAGTACATCTCTTCTGCACTGCAATCAGACAGAACGTTCTAGTAGGAGGAAGATTTTTATTCTCAGAAAACATCATGAATGTTTTTCTAGCTAATCCTGGACAAAGCTGGACAGGAAAAAAGATTGATGATTGATTAATGATCGACTGTAAAATGACACAATGAAAGTTCATTTCTATGTAACTGAAAAGCTGGCAGAAGAGCAACAATAGTAAGAAAGAACGAGATATAGTCATATGATTTCTGACCAGTACCCGCTGTATGTTACCTCAAATACTAGTTAATTAATAAATACATTACAATGAAAAAAACGTCTAACAGATACCTATAATGGTTATCAAAATAATGAAGGTGAATTTGAAAGAAAGAAAACGAAAAATTAAAAAGAACGAAATAAAGAGAACGAAATATAAATGACAAAAAGAAACAAAAAAGGAAAGAGAAGAGAAATAAAAGGAAGATAAAAGAAGGTAAGAAAGAATAAATGAAATCTTGGATGGTGGATGTACACTAATCCAACAACCTGTTACTGTTGCGTGACAAAAATGGTTCAAATGTTTAATAAACAGAAATAAAACATATAAAAGTGATAAAGTTGAGTGATCATATTCTTACTTGTATCAAAATTGCTATATTGTTTGCTAACTTGCTTTATTTATTTATGCATATTTATGACCCCATGATGAGTTTTCCATTAGTACAGACTGCGCTGGTGGCAGAACCTGGACAAATAGGGAGGGATGCATCAAGAAAAGCATCTGGTGAAAATGGATTATGTGACTGATAATATCTGATATTTAAAAATGTAAAAATGTTTAAAGAATAAGTCATTAATAAAACTACTCCTGAAGTAATACAATTCTTATTAATGAGTATATTTAGTAACTTGAAGCTGTAAATAAAACGTTGTGTACACACGGCTTGTTTACACTGATGACTTTCATGTTACATTCTATTACATTCTCATTCCATTATTTCATTTCTAAATATAATAACTGTTATCCTACCGTAAGCCACTCTTGTTCTTTTTACAGTATCCATGAGCGTCCCCACCCCCAAACCATATGTGCACGTATTCATGAACACTTTCCCCCAAGGAAAATAACCATGTTTAAATGTTTGATGTCCAGAATGAGTTGCACCGCCGAAGCTTTAATGTCTTTCACATTTCCTTGTTTGTCAAATTCCTGCTGTTTCGTACGATACAAGTCCTGTCAATCCCGAGAAGATCCTCCTCCTAAAAGTCAATTAAACTCGCTTTTTATTTTGTTGTGTGTCAGTGCCTTGCCAGTGCCCATATCAGACTGGATCCTGCCAGCGGGTCCCAGTTGGGGTCGCAGTCGCAGGCAGTAATCATGTTTTCCTTGGGACCAGAACTAGAATGCAAACTCCTGGCACTGGCTGACTTGGGTAAACCCACAGATGAAGATACTGGCCAATAAGGGGTCTTAAATGTTGCATAAGCACCTTTGTTGGTAGCCCAAAGTCATCTAGAGGAACACATAGATCAGGATGTGACTCAGTGTACAAGACTGGCACCAAATGAAGAATTTACCTACCTACCTACCTACCAACCTGTCTGGTTACCTACCAACCTACCTACTTACCAACCTATCTATTGATCTACTTACCTACCTACCTGTCTACTAACTACTTACCAACCTACTTAGCTACCAAACTACCTACCTACCAATAAACCTATCTACCAACCACTCTACCAACCTACCATTTTAGTGTTTCATAGAATGGCAACTTGGTTGTAATGGCGTTTGAACTGTTGACTTGCTGATTAAAATCACAGTACCCTAACCACTGAGCCACCGTTGCCCTGAGATACCACTGCCAGATTGGTGTGGAGATACCAGCAACGGACTGAATATGTCACTCGAATGAGCGACGAAACGTATTTCCACCATCATTGAACTGACCATCATTGATTGGAGTGTAACATGCAACCTTTCCTTAAGCATCAAGCCCCATTTGTTGTATCAGCTTCACACATTGTGCATCACAGCACCACAGTTCAGCGTGTCTCCATCCTTCATTTCATTCCTTCCTGTCCGGTTATTAGCTGGTTAACTTCAGATCCGTCTGCACGATCTCTCTTATCTGGCGGCGTCAACCTGTGCGTGTTATTCAAATTGCCTCATTTATTATGATAGCTTCCTCATGTAAATTGTGCTGACTGCTCGCCCTTGCACAGTCCTCATTAGACTAATGAAAACCTTCAAACGAAAAAACTAAACAACCTGCCAAATAAAGGTCTGAGGTTATTATGAAAATTACAACTCTGGGAGCCGGGAGAAGCTCTGTTCATTAATTCATGCTCAGCAAATTGGTAACTAATTTAGTTGCACTCCTCTGCATTAATGGATTATTTTATAAAAATGTTTTTCCACAGCCCGAGACCTTTGGCGTGCACGCTAGAGAGCGCTGAATTCTAATCAAGCTGAGTGACATATTAGGAATGGCGAGCATCTAAATGGTAATGCACTGGTAACGCAAACAGACAATGTGGATTTTCTTCCAGTCAGACGGAATCAAGACCAATCTGGTTCAATTGCCGACTAAAGAGGCTGAGAGAATTGCTCGGCGGAGAGGAAGGGACCTAGAGAGCGAGGGTGGGGGTGGTGGTGGTGGGGTATGGATGCTTTTCGGATATCTGCTATGATACGTCTCTGCTGGGGATTCATACCAGCAAAACATTTGAACGGCCGACAGGTATTATGATAAGATTATCAAAAACATGTCAAGACGTCTGCCGAGTATACCCAACGCGTCTACTCAACGCTCAACGATCTATAAATACATTGCAAAAAAAAAAGGAAATAAATTAGAATGATGAACATCTGCACCGACTGATGTGTACGGACACATGTTCTTACCGTTCCCCCACTCGTCACACCTACATCCTGACCTGTAAATTCAGAAAATCATGCTAATTACTTTGCTTCACAAGCTAGCGCAGTCTCCGGGCGGGTCTCCTCGTCTGGACCGTTCATCGGGGAGCTCGACAGTGATTTCCACAGTGGCTTTAATATCATTATCACTCCAAAGACAACCATTTCCCAGTCCTGGATTTAATCATGAGAGGATCTGAGCATATTCAAATCAATCCTTGGGTTCCTGATGTTTCATTCTTCCCGTGACTCCAGGTGCTCCGGGTTTCCTCCCACAGTCCAAAAACATACAGGTAAGGTGAATTAAAGATGCGAAATTATCCATGACTGTGTTTGCGACTTGTGATAAAGGACCGTTTTGCTTAATAAATGTTGCCTAAACCAAAATAAATTAATGACAAGTCTTTCCAGATGCACCAACTGCTTAAAATGACCATCGAAGAATCACCGATTCAAATCAAAGTCCCAAGTGAATCGATTAATATCGATTTTTAGTGAATTGTTATTAATAATAAAAAAATAAACTGATACTGATTTACTGATACATGGTACCTTGCTTTGACTGTTGTAAATGCATTCAGGCTTTTTTCCCAAAGCAATTTACAATTTCAACATTACAGGGTTAAGGTCCTTGCTCAGGGGTCCAACAGTGGCAACTTGGTGGTAGTAGGGCTTGAACCGGTGACCGTCTGATCTCTTGGCTTGTTACCGTAACCCCTTAACCATCACTGCACAACATTTAGAACTGTTTTATTTTACAAATGAATTTTGATTTTATTTATTTATTACTTTTTGTTTCCCGAGTGACCTGCTGCTGGCCAGAATGTTATTATAGAAACGAACATGTTCTTAATAACTTACCTGGTTAATTATTCAATATTAACAACACATTAATAAATTATTAACAGTATTTTACACTAACAAACATAAAACTACAATGGAAGAGGAATTTATTTCATGTTTCCACGATTTAAACTAAACCTAACACAGCAATTAAATATTAATAAATAAATTAAGTCTAAAATCTATTTCCATTTCACAGTTTGGTGACTCCTAAATAAATATACCATCAAGATGTTCAACACATGATGCCTACTAACTACTCACAACTCGACATTTACAAAACTTGATGTGATAATCGAACTTTAAAACTCGACATGTATAGAACCTTAGAACTTCTCTGACTTATGTGGGCCGCATTGTGCACCAAAACAACAAGTAAACAAAGTATTGAACGATCACGTGTCACTGAACTTGCTAATATTATATGGGATTAAAAGATCTCCATTTAAACACAGAATAAAGGAATCAAAGAATTAAAATACAGTGTTTTTGTGCTTTTAGGATTAGATGATATTTAACACATGTTGAGTGTATCTGTGTCAAAAACAACATCTTTTATATTTGTGTCTTTTAAATCTCCCCGGTGACACAAACAACTTTGACTTTTAAGGTAGCACAGTTTTTATTTTCTATGTAAACGTATCATAATATGGGAAGCCCAAAGTAAATCATATTGTAATATTAAAACAGTAAGACTACACATATGACTACACACAGACGAGGCATAACATTATTATGACAGTCGACGTGAATAACACTGATTATCTCTTCCACACAACACTGTTAGTGAGTGGGTTATATTACACAGCATGTGAACATTTAATCCGACACATCAGTCGTGACCTGTCGACTCTCAGAATCGAATCAGCAACCATCCAATCGCAAGGACAGTTCTTTAACTATATGCCACGGCTGCCCACTAGAAGACTGGGTCGGAGCATCTCTAGAACTAAAACTGTCGCTCTTGTAGGGTGTTCCCAGCGTGCACTGGTCTGAATATTTTAAAGTGGTCTACGGAAGGAACAGTAGTAAACTAGTGACAGGGTATTAATGGACACGGAAAGTCGATGGTCCTACTGACGAGATACTTTAGCAGGTTGAAGGTGACAGTATACACAAGGGATCACAGTAGTTGGGCATCAAGAAGGAGGACCAATATGCTATTAGAAAGGTGGTCATAATGTTATGCCTGATCAGTGTAAATTTTAATGTCGATAATCATTAATTATAATAAATCACTAGAACCTCTAAAATAACAAATAAATCTTTGTGTCATGTTGTGTATCAGTCGATATCGACACCCAAACAGCATCCACGTATCATGTTCTAAACCAGCAGTACTGTGTAGAGAAAAGGGTGCTGACCTTTGTCGCCGTGCATCCTCTTAGACTCGTGGCCAATGTCGTGAGTAGCCAGGTCGCCCTCTTTGGGGCCGGGCAGGATGCTGGGAGACAGGCCCAGGAGAACCTGGTTCATGGCCAACCCATTCTGATGAACAGCTTCAAGAGAACACAGAAAATCAGCTTACATCTCCTCAATCAATAGGAAGTGCAATAAAAAAAGAATAGAAGCGAATCTTGAGAGGGGTAATGATTTGCGCCTCTGAAAATAGGTGCCTTCGCGTTGGAGGTGGTGAATATGTCCTTGGCTTTCATCTGCCCGCGATTTGTGGTAAAACCTCGTCTCCGAATCGACAGGGCCAGTCGTTCAAAATCCTATTTGCAGATGTCCCTGTCTGAAATGTAGAAGCGTGGAGAGCGACTTTCAAGTGGTGGTGCGATTGCTTTCTGAATTTGTCACGATGTTCTTGGAAAGGTAGAATGACTTTTTTTATCGTCTACATTACAGAGTAACACTGAGGACTGAAGTTTTTGCTTTGATGACAGCTTTGCACATCTGAATTGGACTGTGTTCTGTAAGCATTGATATCTGCTTTTGATACCACATGTTATTTATGTAATATTATGCAAAATATTATGCTGAGATCATTTTCACCTAATTGGTGATTTCCGGCCATCGGCAAAGGGCCATGGAACCGTTACAGATGTGCGCTGGTGTGCATGCGTGTGATTTGTGCTGTGTTGGTTTTGTTAAGGGCTTAAAACCGGCCTGCGGAGAATTTGGACTGAAGTCCGGTCAGTTTCCATTGTAAGGGAGAATGTAGCCTAGTGGGTAGAGCATCGAGGTTATCAAAGAGAAGATTGTGAGTTCGAATCTAGACTGTGCTACATGGCAACTATTGGGTTCTTGAGTGAAACTCTTAACCCTTTCTGCTCCGGGGGCGCCATCCTATGGCTGATCCTGTAATAGTGCTTTGACCCCGACTTCCATACAAGCAAGGATATACGAAGGTAGAATTTTATTCTACTGTTGGCTTTTTCATTGGTGTGGTCTCAATCTGGTTCATGAGGTACCACCTGGAATGGTTTTCCAATAGTCTTGAAAGAGCTCCCAGAGGTGTTGTGCACTTATTGACTGCTTTGCCTTCACTAAAAGTCCAACTCTGAACATTAAAATCATCTTAACTGAGTTTAGGTCAGGAGATTATGGAAGCTAGATGATCTGACGCATCACTTTATGACCCTTTTTCTTCCTCGAATTGCCCTTACATAGTCTGGAGGTGTTTACAATTTATTAGAAAATAAAACCAAAAAGAAAAAAAAGGACTTGATAAGGTGTAAACTTATAACTGGTTCTGTTTATCGAATATATAAATCCACTAAACACTCACATGGTACAGTGTAGCCTAGTGGGTAGAGCGTTGGGCTTGTGTGAACCCAGAGGTTGGGGGTTCAAATCCAGGCTCTGCTACAGAGCCACTGCTGGCTCCTTGAGCGAGACCCTTAACCCTGTCTGCTCCAGGGGCGCCGTACATTGGCTGACCCTGCGCTCTGACTCCAACTTTCAGACAATTTGGGATATGCGAAGAGAAACATTTCATTGTACTGTACATCTGTATATGTGTAATGACGAATTGAATTTAAATTTTTATTTTTATTTGTATTGTCATTGAACACACTTATAATGGCATATTTGTGCACATTGTCTGTGATTGTAGGCACTTCCCTATGTGGGAAAAATGCCTGTAGGAATAAAGCAAAATATGGCTTTATTTTTTCAAGGGACAGTACCTACAGATGCTAAAAGGTATGCTTTTATTTTAGTTTTGTTACATTCGTAAACTATTACAGAAGCATGTTATTGCAAAGAACATGGAAACTTGCCATAGATACGTATAGTGTTTGTGAATTAATGGTGTTCATGTGGTTGTTTCTATTTAGCTTTACAATAGATTTCCTAACTGGTCAAGCCAAAGGTGATGACATCGCATTCCAATTCAACCCCCGCTTTGGTCAATTCATATACCTCAATAGCTTCAGAAATGGTAGCTGGGAGAAAGAAGAAACCATAACCGATAAACCCTTTATCAAGGGGGAAGCCTTCATCATCTTTATTGTCATAAACTCAGAAGGTTATGAGGTAAATATTATAAAGTTATTAAAGTTTTACTGTTAATATGTCAAGTACAAATAATAATATAAGCTTCTTTTGTAGGTCTATGTGAATGGCCTAAAGCACTGCACGTTCAAACATCGCATTTCAATAGAGAAGATTTCTACACTTGGTCTTCGTGGAGACGTTTCTCTCTCCATCTGTGGATATATTGATGTAAATATGACAGTATTTATAGCTTGCATGCATGGTTGGATGTTTTTTTGTCTGGTTATACTGCTTTATTTAATAATACACCATCTACCCCAAACAGAACTGGAGCAGTTCTTCTTGCTGTAAGACCGTAATGGAACTCACGCAAACAGTTGGCACAGTCACAAGTTTGAAAGAAGTTAAATTAGAGATTTCTCAACCAATCAGCAACCCTGTACGTAAAATATTCTTGTTTTTGTACAAAAATGTATTATACAGTACATTCATAATGGTTATATAAATGCTCAGTTTATGATATACATATTCTTCTCTATTCTTACATGTAATGACATACCTAATTAAACACATTGTTTATTTTTAGACTCTTCCCTATGTAGGTAAAATACCTATCGGGGTAAAACAAGATATAGCCATTTTTTTCCAAGGGGCCGTTCAAGCTAACGCCAAAGGGTATGACCTTATTATTTTATCAAATATAAATCCAAACACTGTGGTCTTATCTGTTATCCACATTATAATTATAATTTTTTTTTGCTTGCAGATTTGAAATAAATTTGCAAACTGGTTTATCAGATCGTGATGATATCGCTTTTCACTTCAACCCACGTATTGGTCAGTATATGGCTCTAAACAGCTTTAGAAATGGTCAGTGGGAGACTGAGGAATCTGCTCCTGCAAAAGTTTTCAGTCCTGGAGGTTCATTTTATATAATGATTGCAATTAGGTCAAATGGCTATGAGGTACGTATGTCTTAGATTACTTTACACAAAACGCAAAAAAACCACAATCAAACACAACTTGTCTCTGCAGGTCTATGCAAACGACCAGAAGCTTTGCAGATTCAACCATCGCATTCCTTTTGAGAAAGTGTCCTCAGTAGGAATTAAAGGAGAGGTTTCAATAAGCCTAATTGGTTTTATTGAGGTGAGTAAATGCTAAATATAAAATGTATGATCATTCATATTGTTATTATTTAAAATAATTTACATTTCTGTTTTTTTTCCTTCTTTAGAACCTTATTCCACTTGGATTCTAAAATTATTCAAAGTGCATTTTGCAAATATGGTTCATTTTTATTACATTTTGTGGTATTGACCACAATAGTAGCTTCTATATCCGATGCCTCATTAGAATGTAGTAATGTGGGATTACAATAATTATAAAATAATAATAAATCAATTATAATAATTAAATATATAATATTATAAATATATTAGAAAAATACTTATATGATTTATAAAATAACAGAATGCTATACACTTACATTGACACTAAAACATTCAATACAAAAGGTAGGGCATGTTTATTAATTTGATTAAAATCTATTCAGTTGTTCAGACATGGACACGTTGCTTTTTTTAGTGTTTTCTTTACCATGCAGCAATTATTAAGAACTACAGAAAATTTGCATGAACAATTTTATTAAGCAGCTTTTTAAGTAAAATAGACATTCAATTATTAATGTTGCATGTTTGTTAAAAACATTCATTTAATTAATCTCTAATTTACATCTTAAATAAAAGTTTGATTTCAGCTGAACAGCTTTGTAATTGGAACTATAGCACTGAGGCTTTATTGACTAACATCGATACCCAACCACACCAATGCACTGAAAATAGTTTAGAGATACTTTTGGAGATAAATTTGGTGAGCAGAATTCTGAGTTGACGGTTGGTGCAGGCTGACCAAGATTAAAAAGTAAAAACACTTTGTGTGGTCTATTTTATAGTAGCATTGAGAGTCTACTGCAGGCATTTGGAAGATTGTTCTTAAGTGACGAGATTCCGTTAAATTTGTTCATTTATACATCGCAACTGGTAATTTAGTGTTAAAAATATGATGGATGTAACTTTGCATTTACTCGTGTTTTCTGCTTAAACCTTATTGAACTGTTATACTTATGTAGTGTTTAAGGGGATTCGCTGTGAGCTTTTAATAAACAATGGGACTAAGAATTCTGTGTCCTGACACTTCTTGCCATACATTTATAACTATATATGCCGTGTGTGTGTTCATAATCGTGCATGAAATATCTTTACCACTTAATATCGACATGAAAACTAAAGATAAACCTGCATTTCTGTTTAAAACAAAACAACAAAATAACAAAAAACACAGTCAGTAAAGAATTGAGCGTAAAAGGCCTTGCGCAAAAGCAAAAGCCAGTTTGGCACTTTCATTGTGGCAAACAACTGCAGAGGCATTAGTTTCATTCATACACGGATCAAGTTATAAGATCAACTAAACCAGTTTAGCATTGCAAGCTACAAACTGTATAATGGGAGATTCTAACACAATGTAGTATAGTTTGCTTTGTAAATAAACACATATTCAAATAATGATCATTATAACTAGGGCTGTCCATGACCAAGGATTTTGTTGGTCGACCAGTGGTCGTCATTTACTCCAACTAATCAACTAGTAGTCGACTAAAAATACCAT
>JAOTRQ010000031.1:4783269-4796008 GCA_028565875.1 Hoplisoma paleatum
CCAATGGAATTTGGCCGACTAGTAATTTTTTCGGTCGACCAACGAATAATCGATTAATTGCGGTCAGCCCTAGTGGACTGTGATTATTATTTACCCCCACAAGACTGAGCAGAGTCATGCCTGACACGAGACCTCAACAAATTCAAATAGAGATCAATTTTGTGTTTTGACTGACTTTTCCTTTTCATACTGCAGACCTAATTTCCAATTCTGTCTGCTGCATGCCAATCCCTCCCATTAGGGGGCACCCAACCAACCGCTGACAGTGCTGAGCTTAAATCTTTGGGAGTTATTTTATACCGGAAGCTTGAGGGGTTCAAATCCAGGCTTGGCTACACATCCACTGCTGGGTCCGTGGGCAAAACCATTCAACATGTCTGCCCGACGTTGTCTGAGACCCTGCGCCCAACATCCACGCAATTTGGGATACGTTGTACTATACATCTGTATATGTGTAATAAGAAATAAAAGCATTATATGGTTCTTTGGTTGCACCAAAACCATAGAATACATTAAAAACGTGAACTGTGAGATCCACTAGAAAATGCAAACGAAATGAGTCTTCAGGGTCTCGTTATATCCCATTGCTACACCCATAACAGGACCGCTCGATTTAATTTTGGGATAGAAAACTATCACCGTAAAACGTAGATCAAGTTGAAATGAAAAACCAACCTAAACAAAATTAAAAGGACTATAAGCAGCAAATAAATGTGAAAGTCCAAATTTTACAGCATTGCACAAAATAAGAATAGACATGACATTGCACATGATATTAGATATGTATATAATAGTTATGTTGATTTTAAATAATATTAAGTAAATAATTTTGGTGGCAGACAGCCAAGGACACAAAACACATGAAACGACCAGACCAAATGTTTAGTGTTTACCAGAGTAAACAATGAAACCGGACTTTTCCAGGTCATTATCACCAACATGGATTCAATAAACAATAGTTTGCTAGATGGATAGCTTTGACCTATTATTAGAAAGCAACAAGCTCCGAATGAGACCATGGGGAGAGCAAGGACCTGTTTCTGTGCTCAAGACAATGCCTAAAAGTCCCCAAGCGAGTACCAATTGTTTTCATCTCTCAATCCGGTTAAACTTTAAATTTCAGGATCTATCAGTGGACTAGTAGGAAAGGCGGAAAGACAGATGGTGAAAGACGTGCATTCTGTTCATTTGTCGCTCTCTATCCTGTCAGCAGGCTGAAGCTCTTTTCCTATTGGATTTATGATTTATATCCGGAGCAACAGGCTTCAAGAGAGGTTTGGCGAGAGGCTTCAGCATTGGGCGTGAGATTTATCACGGACCCGGTCCATCTACCAATCAGGCGCTAAACAGAACAAAACCCCATTCCAAATAAATTCCCACTGTATTTGTGTGCCGATTTGATTTAACATCCTCCTGGGAGGCACCATTTGGTAGTGCGAGAGGTAGGTGGTGTCTGGGAGGGAGAAAGGATTGGGGAGGGGAGATGGGGGGTGCCAGAAGTGTTTATTGTGTCAGGTTGATTTATTGAGTGAGCTTCATTTCACTGAATGTTCTCAGATATTTATTTCCCTAAAGGCGCCGCGAAGATATGAACAAGCCCGCATCCACATATGTCATCATCGCCCATTTTACAGAGTCAGGAGATTTCTGTTCGGATCGGAGAGAAAGATGGATGTAGCGAGGGGCAAGAAAAAGTCAGAAAAGAATACCTTTCCATCAGTCTTCCCTAAAACACGACCCTTCGAATATATCCGAAGAGGAGTCAGTCCATCAAACTACATTTAAATTCTAATGTTGATTTATAAAGCATTGTGTATTAAATCAAATCAAATTAAAAATTAAACATACTCTGATTTTAAAAGTAGTCCATGCCTACAATTCAATCATGTCTGTATCTTCTATAATAAACTGTTTGTTCATGCTTAACAATAGTGCTAATCTACAAAATAAGTTTATCAGTATAGTGCAGAGTGGGGGCAGCACAGGGTTCGCGCTAGAGTTAAAGCTGAAACTAGGAATAAGGGCTGGGTATAGGGTTGCAGTTGAGGTAGGGTTGAGGCTAGGACAAAAGTTGGGATTAAGATTGGGGCAAAGTTTAAAGGTTGGGATAGTGTTAGGGTCGTAAATGTGGCTAGGATAGTGGATTGGGTTAGGGTTGGGGTTGTATATTGGATTATAATTGAAGCTAGGTTTAAGGTTAGGATTAAAATTTGGGTTAGAGCTGGGGTTAAGGTTGGGGATGGAGCAAGGTGTGAGGCTAGGTGTATGGTTGGGGTCAAAGACAGGGTTAGAGTTAACGCTAGGGTTAGAAATGAGGTTGGAATGAGGGTTGGAAATGGGACTAGGTGTAAGGCAAAGGTTATGTTTGGGGTAAAAAGCAAGGGTTAGGGTTAACGCTAGGGTCAGGGATGGGGATAGGCTTAAGCACGCAAACCTCTAAACACATCTTAGATACTATAAAGTCAATATAAAGAAACCAAAAAGCAGCACCCGTCCAAGCACATGGTCGGAACCAAGAGGATTTAGCATATCTTCTAAACAATAGTTTGGTTTGATGGGTTTCGTCAGGCGAGTGGAAGGAGCGTGCTGCCTGGTGAAGATGAGGAAACAGTAGGAAAGTAAAGCAGATGGTGCTGGCCTTTGATTTTCCAGATGGCTGTCCTGACTGGTGAGCCCGGTGACACTGAAGCTTCTCATTGACATGCTGCCTCGAGTGCCTCTACGGTCCTGAGTCCCTGGCTGTCCCTTACCCCCTCTATCTGTCTCTCTATAACTGTCATTCTTTTCCCCTCCAGAATTGTCTGTCCGAGTATTCCAGCACTCTCTCTCTCCCTCTCTCTCGCTCTCTCACACACACACACACACACACACTAACACACACAGACACTCTGTGCTTTTGCCACGACTATCCCATGCCAGACTAGACTGGCCAGCCTCATTTCAATCTGGTCAATATTATCCAATAACCATAATAAAACATGACTGCATATGTCACGTTTATTTTTTACAGATATAAAAGATCATTGTTGACTGACCAGAGCAAAGTTATCATATCACATACTTTATGTTTTTTAAATTATATTTATTTTACATATGTACATAAAATATTGTCACAATTTGACTTCTATGTATTTATTTTATTTATTTTCTTCTATTTAATCGTAGCCCATGTGCAACGATTTGAATTGTTTTGTGTTCCCTAGTTACATCCCCACTGAAAAAGGATGCTACATCTGGACTGTTTAATGCATTTCATACATAAAGCTAGCAGTGCCAGTGCTGTTCCATCGTCAATAGATCTATAAGTGATCTCTGAAAACTGTGATGTCACGTTTGAAAGGACTGCATTAAAAAAAAAAATCCACAGTTCCGGGCCTCTCGCATGGCAGATTGCTTTTTCCGGTCAGCCTGGAATGGGAATAAGTGAAGACAGGGGCCGTGGACCTCTCCGCACAGGGGATTGGAAATGAGATATAAGCGTTTCCTGCTGCATTCTACTGGCCACAAAAACAATTTGCAGCCTGGAAAAAGGCCTGCGTAAACGAATAAATGGGCTCCACGACTAGAAGAGACGGAAGACCGAATCTGGAGCTTTCAGCTAACATTTTTTCATAAGTAAATAACTGCATGGCGTTCCGCACCTCAGATAAGCTGCATTTTAAAACCTAAGTCCACAGCGAATTGAGTGTAATATGAACACAGCATGGTTTAGGGAGTACAACAGTCCACTCAGAAAAAAAAGTATTAGTGGGCAGATAAAAGAAGACACTCGAGCTAGCACTGTTTCGAATGTTTTAGCACTTCTGAAGCTGTACTGTGCTGCGGGTCCAGCGCTGGGACGAGGCGCTGTTATTAAATGGTGACCAGCGTCACAGGGAATCGGTGGCATGTAGGATGACATCAATGGCTAGCTCGATAAAAGCTGCCATGCGAACGTCTCCTCAGGCCTGGTGTCCGTAAGTGAGAGGTGGATTAAACGTTCGGAGTGTGGGTATGAAAGATAACATATATAGAAGAACTATATTGCTCAGTGCTCATGGGATAGCACCTTCATACCTTTATGAAGTCAGTCCAGCAAGTTTATCAAAGTGTGAATGGATTGTGATAAGCTTTTCTGACATACTGACTTTGTTATGAGATCTGTATGTAATAAAGATGGACGTTTGATTGACTCAAGACCAAATGTGGGTCTGGACTGAATGCCAAAATCATTCAAGTCAGGGCCACACAGGATAAGGACCTTCATCATTCAGTAACAAAAAGTAATTAAGTGCGCCCTATACTGAGTGAGATGTTGGTCATTTTAGATTTATTGATTATGTCTTTCTGTCTATCTGCCCTTCTTACTAACTTACAAATCTTCTGAGCAAACTTCTGTTCAAACTCTCAAACAAACTTCCATCACAATTGAACAAGCTTTATTGTGAACGAACCAACTCCTTTCCTTCCAAACAAACGTCCTACCAAACTTCCTACAGAACAAACTTTCATTCAAACAAACGTCCTACCAAACTTCCATTAAAACAAACTTCCTACTGAACAAACTTCCTTCCAAACTTCCTACCGAACAAACTTCCTACAGAACAAACGTCCTAGCAAACTTCCATTAAAATAAACTTCCTACCAAACTTTCTACAGAACAAACTTCCTTCCAAACTTCCTACAGAACAAACTTCCTTCCAAACAAACGTCCTACCAAACTTCCATTAAAGCAAACTTCCTACCAAACTTCCTACAGAACAAACTTCCTTCCAAACAAACGTCCTACCAAACTTCCGTTAAAATAAACTTTCTTACAATCTTCCTAACAAACTTCCTAGCGAACAAACTTCCTTCCAAACTTCCTACCGAACAAACTTCCTTCCAAACAAACGTCCTAGCAAACTTCCATTAAAACAAACTTCCTACCAAACTTCCATTAAAACAAACTTCCTTCCAAACTTCCTACCGAACAAACTTCCATTAAAACAAACTTCCTTCCAAACTTCCTACCAAAGAAACTTCCATTAAAACAAACTTCCTACCAAACTTCCTACCGAACAAACTTCCATCCAAACAAATTATCTTCTAAATTCTTAATTAAACTTGCTTTTAAACTTTATAAATGCTTCAATCCGAACAAACTTCTTCTAAAGAAACATCCTTCCAAAGGTCCTACTGAATTTCCTTCTGAATGAACTTCTTTACAAACTTCCTTCCTTCCAAACTTTCAACTTTCGTCCAAACCAATAAACTTCCTTCTACATTTCCAATCAAACTTCCTTTCAAACTTAATTTTAATCAAACTTCGGGACAAACCTCCATTCACACTAGCTTTCAAATGTCATTCTGAACAAACCTCCTTCCAAATTTCCTTAACTTAGTCAAACTTAATTACGTCCAAACCTTTTTCCAAACACTTTCCTCAAAACCATCTTCCTTCCAAATCACTTTCTTATGAGCTTCTAACATTCTTCCTACATTTCTTATAAACTTCAATTTTTCCTTATTTCCTTGAAGAGCAACAACCAATTAAGTTTATTCCCACTTTATTTAGTTACTTCAAAATAAATACAAACTGCCCATGTATAAGACTATGATGACCAAAACCTCAAGACATTTTGGTGGACTTCCATCCCAGAGTATCTGGTCTCGTTTCAACTCAAACTGAGCTCTATTTAAATGCAGGTCAGCACAGCACAGCTGGTAAAGTGGGTTCCACACAGTAACTTGGGTCCGGGTGAAGGTCTCCATTGGTTTCGCTTTGGTTGTCCAATAATGCCGTAGTGACCCATGTACATGCATGTGAAAATCCCAACAAGCCAATAATATTGTGTACGAAAGAGGACAGGTTGCTCCCAATTACTCTGAGGTGTAAGACATCATACGAATGTTACCACCCTGGGCTCCAACATGTATTTTGCCAAGCGTTTAGTTAGCATGATAGCCCCACTTCTTGCCCATGTACTTTTTGTACAGGTATCTCTTCTGCTAATTAGGATATTGGCAAAATATATGAAGACCCCATTTGAGTCAAGTCAAGTGTAATATCCCATTGAGCCACCTGGGCACACAATATAATTGTTTTACTTCCATAAAAAAATTCCATATGAGGTCAATATCCAGTTTAAACAATCGTTCGTCGTCCTACCAGATAAAAAGTCTGATGAAACTAAGTGATGCTTTCTATCGGTCCGGTAAAGTAAAAAGAAGTTCCTTTGAAATCCCTGGCACCACAGCAGACTGAGACAAAGAAAGGACCCGCTGTAATATTGGCAGGTTATGAGAAGCTGTATTCTGCACTTAAGCGGAGCAGATTGGGGGTGAAAGATTCACAAAGCTTCGAAGCGATTTCCATAAGAACGGAAGGATGTCTCCTTAATGGGGGTCAGTGCCAGGGCCGGAGTGTGAATTGGCAGGGGTGCATCAATTAGAGCGCAGCCGAAGCACGGGCTGACGATAAGGCGGGCGGACCGTGGAGAGGCGTAATCGTCATTAGCGGCGTCAAAAAAATATGATGGTTTCACAAAGACGGGGCAAATGAGAGGCCAAAGAGTCGGATGCTTCGACTCACAGCAGACTCGTCCTAAAGTGCTTTAGCTTTTATCACCGTATACATACTGGAAAGGGCTTTGCTTTATCTACTAGGATTCTTCAAAAAGTTTGAAGAAATGACTTTCTCGCTGGTCATTTATCAAATATTTTATTAATTAAATGAATATAAACATAACATTTAAGCTTAGTTTATTTAAACAACAAGATGTATGGAATAATATTAAATATTAAAAGAGTTTCTATCCATATCATCAAATGCTTAAGATCTTAGTAGTAAACAACGTGGAACGAGTCCAACACAGCCGTCTATCTGAAATCGATTTAAAATATGGTAATCCAAGATATCGTTCATTAAGACATTTAACGAAGCAATATATAATAAATGTTTAGCCACATCACACCACCCTAACCTACATGATAACAGGGTATTCAAAATCTCCTTATTTGAGAAACTTAATGAAACAATAGCATGCAAAACAGTTCTAGTGATGCTGTTTCACCATCAACACTTTTCTATGAACTAGCTTGATAAGCTTGATGAGCCAGTTTGAAGTATTCCCAAGCTTTTGATAATTAGCTTCACAAACAGCATCAGATGGCATTTTTAAGCACTTTAAGCATTGCTGCTGACTGGACTAAATACGACTCCGGTCATGACCACAGCATGTAATGCATCAATGCATCAACTTCAAATAATTACTTTGCTACTATAAGCTATGACAACTCTAGCACTAACCCTGATTTCATTTATTAACCCTCAAAAAAGTTTATGCTTGAGCTATCCACATGTTGTTGAAATTTGTAACAACTAGGATGTCACTAAATCCACTGTCCTTAAAGGTGCAGTAACTTTTTGACGATCCCTTGCATGACGACATCAAATTCTTCAATAATTTTAATATGATGTGAAATACAGATTTGAAATGCTGCAGTCTTGCATTCCCCTTCTTATTACCCAGAACCATAAAGGCGAGGGCAGTCCGGTGGAAATATGGTCTACATTACCATTACAGTTGGCCTAAGGGGACAAACGCGTTCAATAGGGCAGATTGTCACCCCCCCCACACACACACACACACACCCTCCTCTAATATACACTTAAAGGGTGCAAGATTGGCTGTGTGGACTCGGGTGCTGCTTGTGTGCTTGGATGCACAATGTTCACACGAGGCGCTTGATTTGGATAGGTGGACACAATATAATCGAATTTCTTTCCGCTCTTGAGCTTGTGCGGCACTTTCACATGTTTCTAAACACTCGACTTTATTAAACCTAAAGTTCAAGTTGAACATTAAAGAGTCTGCGCTTTTTAGACAAAGTTTGCTGGGATCCAGGGTTCGAATCCTGATTTGTGGGTGGCTGAGGAGCTACAATAGGGCTGTAGGTGTCCTGGAAAGGAAGTATTACTAGAGAATAAGGGCAAGTATAATCTGGGGAACCACTTGATCCCTTGTATTCATGAGAAAGTGGTGGTTGTAATAAACTGAACTAGGGGGAAATCGGCTCTTGCTCAAGGGAGGACAGTTGCAACCTAGTGGGTAATATGCTGAAATAAACAGCAGACGTTTCCTGGTTCAAATCACACTTTTACTATCATGTAAGCCACTTCGGACTACGGTAGCGAGAGATAATCAGGATCGGGGTGTGTCTCTCTCTACACAAACAGGAGAAAGTACAACAAACTTTCTGACTGGCGATCAAGACCAACAGATGGTTACAAAACCTCAAACTTTCCTTCTTTTAAGCTGAACGCAACAGTATGAAAGAAGGATTTCTGAAGCTCTGCGTTGAGCTGTAACAGTGGTAAGATGCCGCCAAGGCTCATTGATGCACACGGGTAAGCAATGGCTGGCCAATGAGGTCCGATCCCCCACAGCAGTTTTATGGCTGTCTTGGTAGCAAAAGATGGAACAAGACAGTATCAGGAATCGGTATCAGCCTGATCGGTGTATCAAAAAGAGGAAAGATTTTGAAGATCTGTCGAACACTTACACATCTTAGAATCAAACGAACAAATCACGAAGCTAATCCGATACGCGTTCTCATTACTAGTGATGCCATCATACTAACAGTTCTGCTCTGTACCTCAGTGAAAAGTTCAGTACGTTATAAGACCTCTGCAGAAGATGAGACTCGTATCCGACGTCGCAGCGTGAATCCGAATGTTCTCGCTCCTTCCCTGATCTAAATGTCTCAAGTAATCCTATTTGTCCACTTCAGAATCGTCGCTGATACAAATCTTTATTATGTGCGCGAGGGTTCAAGGGAGCATGTTTTGCCGCTTTTCAGCATGGAAATGCCATCAACTTCAAACGCTGCGAGAGGGCATCAATTTCAAATCAGAAAATGTATCTGGGATCTCGAGGCTCCTTAAACTACAATGCATCTCCGCTGATTAAAATACATCAAAGCCATGTCGTTCGCTCCTCTGAGCAATAAGGCTAGATTTTAATTGCAAAATGTTAAACCTCACAATTAAAGGCTTTGTGCTACTTAAAGCTAGCTCAAAAAGACACCAAAGGATGAGAATACAAATGAGATTCGGGGAGAAAGCAGCGTGCACGGGAAAAGAGAATTAAATGGTGGCTTTAAAAGCTCCCTGCAAAACGAGCATGCTCGGGAGACCCGGGACTGGGAGTAGTCAGAATATAAGGGCTATACCTAGCAACAAAGCAGTCATTCTTTTATCTTTAGGTCCTATCCTCTTAAATCAGACAGTTAATTATTTGTTTATTCCGAAAATATATATATTAATGAAATACGATTTGGTCTCCGGATTGTAATAATTACATAAATGTTGGCATGTAAGCATAATGTAAATTTAAATCTGAATTCAGTATCCAAAAACACCCGTGTGGTGCAGCTAGCACATCAGCGCCAAGAGTCTGAACTCCCTGATTTGCCACACTTTCCACTATGATGCACAAATCCTAGATTTTAAATAAATAAAAATAAATAAAGAATAAATAAGAAGGAATGCAACAGAACAAACCAGAAGCAATTACGACCACCACCAGCTGATTACTGGCACCATGTATGATACACACGTATGAACTCACCTGGGGAAGAAGAAAGATGCGGTCAATACTGGACACATGATGGAGGGAGAATGTGTCAAGTTTAAAGCTCTTCAGTCAACACTGGATGGTTATTATGGTTTATAATTAGATATGATCAAATTGCACCAGAAAAAACAGTGTGGTCTTGGATTTCTATGCAGTCAAATGCTAATAATTCTAATGTAAATGAAAAGCCTTAAAAGTAATCATGCCAGACATTTAAAGACATGAAACGTTCTGTCGCTACATGGCTATAAACGTAGGAACATCTTCCCGAAGCCAACAGGTAGTCAATTTAGAGTGAGATAAAAGACTACCAAGGTGCTACTCTGTTGGTGCAATTAGATTAGCTCGTGCTACAGAGAACCTCGGCAGCCAAACGTCAATACAGCCCAGCTTTACAAGAAGCCTCGCGGATATGAAAAACAGCTCAAACGACAAGTCTGAGAACAGAACCGGGAGCCAAGAGCCGCCCTGCCGTCCGACGTTCTCACGGGGTGACGAGCACCGCCATCAAGTATGGTCAAAAGAAATCAAAGAGTGGCCATAAATGTGCCAGCTTGTCCTGCTGAGCGTGAAGAATGGACGTTCTTAACCGAGAAGTCATAAAAATGTCATGTCGGTACACGTGTTATCGAAAAAAGCTCCATGTCAAGGTCCCTGTAGAAGCTTCCCCAACATCAATAACAAACTAAATGTAAAAGTGATAAGATTATTTTTACTATATTACAATCCCTATCATGTCTCTAAATTGCCAAAAAATATGGAGTAAAACACAATTTTATAGGGTTTAACAGTCGCTAAAAGGCTTTCCAAAGAACTACCTCCAATGATATTTGGGGGTCCTAAAAAGCATTTCCCAAATCCCTCTGGGGTATCAATGAAAAACACTTTTATGACGAGCTGAATGAGGGCAGAAGCCAGCAGCGGGTTGTAATGTGACACGAAAATGTGACCTCTCATTTCGTCCTTTAATAAAGTCACACCCAGGTGGCCTTGAGGCCTTTCAGTTACCCTTAGATAACCCTCTCCCCCCCCCCCCCCCACACACACACACACCTAAACCGCTGGGCATCTTTTTTTCTGTATATTGGTCTGAGGGCCCCCTTCTTGATATCCACTGGTGCTGGAATAACGATATAAGTTGTGCCTTAGTGGATCGATTCTTGAATCAATTCATGGAGCGTTGTTACATCTCTCTAGCTGCCACCCTTATGAGGCAAGGGTGGCCTGGTGGTTAGAGAACTGGGCTTGTGATGGGTAGGTTGCCGGTTCATTTTTGTCACCTCAAAGCAAGAAAGTCCAGGTTTTAGACTCATACATTTGCATGGGTTTCCTCTGACAGTCCAAAAACATAAATTGGAGATACTGAATTCACCCTATATAAGTGAACGTGTGCATTTGTCTTCCCTGTGATGGACTGTCACCCCATTCATGGTGATTCTGTGTACATGGGTTAAGCTCTATCGACCTCCTCCCCCCCCCCCCCCCCCCACACACACACACACACCAACTTGCTTTCCTTAGGCAAGAAAGTGAAAGAGTCTGATGAGTCCGATGAGGAAACTTGCTTCATTGCTACACAGATCATTCTCCAGAACTTTTGGTCATTGTGCAAAAATGAAGAAACCCGATGAAGCAGCAACATCCCATCTCTGCTTTGAGAAACGTGCCACCAGATGACTCCGCTAGTTACTTCTCCGCTAGCAAAAGAGACAAACCATGACGCAACGCTCGTCTGTTCGGCAGCACTGTGAAACATGATTTTACGATCTCAACTCAACGTGAGACGTAATTTATTTAAACAAATGCGCCGTGCTGCTTGTTCGTGCCATTTGCGAGGCGGCACCAATTAGCTTAAACGTGCGGCGGTTGAAAGACTGAAGCTCGACACGCTCCAGGCGGGTCATTTTTCAAGTTCCGAAATACAAACAACAAGCCAGGCCCGCGACTCCATTGTGCAAATGATCTGAGTGTAATACTTTCATAACTTCCTGCATGAAAGAAACCCTGTGGCAAGTCTCTCAATAGGCAGGCTGGTCCGAAAAACATTCGGTTTATCAGAGTTTCTGTAGGCCATTTCTTTAATTAGCTCAGCCGCGATAATGTCACAGGATTGATGAATGAACGTAGCTCTGGAAGGACAGCGCGACGTTAAATAGTACGATAGTTAAAAGGATTTATTTTAACACAGGAAGTCCCCCAAACATTTCTTGATACTGATCGTTTCAAGTGAAATAGGTCATACGTGTATTCATAAAATCAAAACCCCTACCGAAATGATTTCCACACGCTCTGGTTAACCGGACCTGTAGCCAAGCAGCCCTTGCACAGTCCGTCCAGAAGCTTTCAGACATGCACCTATTTCACAGGTAGCAGGTGCTGAGTGAGGATGTCTGTAGAGAGCAGGTCTAACTGACAGCTGGCGGGACGAGACACAAACAGCTGTGGCTGAGCGCCGGGACGAAACAAAAAAAACCTGACGGGAGACGGTGAGTGGAAAGCGAAGACAAACAGAGTCGATGTCCCCGGGGTTTCAGGATCCGATCCTCCGAACGGAAGCACTCAAAAGTGGGCAAACTGAGTCATAACCGATGCCGTCTGTTGAGTGGAAAAGACTTGAATAAAGGTGGTAAAAGTATCTTGGTTGCCCAGGATGCCTGTACAAAAGAAGATGAGCACAGAGATGCAAAGTCGGCTAAGCGCCCACTAGTAGACTAGATGAGCTGATTCCTACTGTCTTAATCCTCACTTACTGATAAACTAAGTATTAAATAAAGCCGATTGATACACTCTCCCTCTGCCGTGTGCACAGATCCCCAGAACTTACTCAAACATCAGTAGATTTAGGCTAGAGGTTGGTTTTAGGCCAATGGGCGACTTAAGTCCCACTCACTTACCCTTAAGACAATTCAGTTTCTCCAACTAATCTGATTACTATGTTTTCCAACAAGGTAAATTTGCAAACTCTGAACAGAAGGGACCCTGATCCGGACCTCCGGATTTTGCCTGATCATTTTTTTAAGCAACAGCTCTAGAACCCCTGTTGAGCAAGCAGCGGGTGTAGCTGGGACAAAACTCCCTAAAAATATAGGGAGAAACCTTAAAAGGGAGCAGATTCAGCACCCTCAGGGACACCTTATATA
>JAOTRQ010000031.1:4829244-4841592 GCA_028565875.1 Hoplisoma paleatum
TGTCGTCAGGAAGGGCATCCGGATGGAAAACTCTGCTCCAAACATTAACGTCCGACCCCAGGAACTGGGAAAAACGGACGATAAACGAATAGAGCGAGAGAGAGAGATCTTGAAGTATCACACAGTGCTTTAACGAACAAGTAGCCGAGGACGCTAAACCCCACAGACGCTCAATAAAGTCGTATTTTTTTGACGTTTTGATGTGGGGTTCTTTGCACAAAATTACTAAATAGAAAGAGAATTGTTGTTGAGAAGTTTTGTTCTTGCCAGTTTCAGCCCTTTTCAGAATGAGCTGTTTCAAGTTCATGCAAATAAGCTGCTGCTAGCCACACCCCACCTATCCCATATTTATGTTGAACCGAAGAGCCACCAGGTAATGAGTGCTTCCAGCAAAGTTCTATGCATATTGGCAAATTGTGATGTCACAATAGAGGAGCCTTCCAGACAGCTTGTGATTCCTGATAAAATATTTATACTGATTTATAGAAAACGGATGGATGTTTTTCTCTTAATACTTGGAGTGTTTATTGGAGCAGTGGAGACCCAAGCGGAAATACATAAATACATTTATATAATGTGACTTTCAGTGAGTTAAGCCTAAAACAGACATACCAATGTCAATGCTTTTTTTTATTTTGCACAAACGACTATAACCCAGCTGTCTGTGTGTTTGCTGTTGTGCATATTTCTTTTTGGATTATATTTATCCAGCGCCATGATGCAAATAAGCTCTATAGCCTGGTTACTCATACAAAACACCCCCTGAGGATTTAGGACTTGCAGCATGGGCTCATTTCTCTCCATCCACTCAGCAGTGAAGTTCTCCACTCTCTGATCTTCCGCAGACAAAATGAGACACAACAGCTCAAACGGAGGGAGCCCAACGCTGGCTATTCCCTCCGCTACTTGAATAGATTATGCGCTTCTATACTTCCTTTATTCCTTCAAAAAGAATGCATCAGAGGCCAAATAATAATTCTCCCTGTCACCCGGCGGAGCAGAGGGAAGCACGATGCGCTCAGAATACCGGGCTGTGTTTTACCGTGATTAAGGCCCACATAAAGGCTTCCTCATGGAGCCGTAAACTTTACCGTCGAGTTTTTTTCAGCATATTCAACTTATCCTCGCACGACTGGAGGCCGATCCTGAAAGACATTATAATACAGAGAGGATGTTTAAATGCACAGGCATGTGTAGGAAACGGCGTTGTCCAGTCGTTCCTCGTCCCCTGTACTCATGAATCTCCTTTAAAGAAATGCCAATAGTTGTGATTGCCTAATGCTCGATCCCCCTGTGCCATAAAGATGCGCATGGAAAGAATCACATAAAGGAGTGACATTGACAGAGGAACTGCTGACTCGCATCAGTGTTTGTCTTTTGATGTGAGAGATCAAATCGATGTACACGCTCTGGCAGGAAGAAGTGTGTGTGGTGGACTGGGGTGGGGGTAGGAGTCGGAAAGATTAGCATTCGGCAGCCTTTAGTGGAATAGGTGTCTGTTTGCACCGAATGGTTAACATTTATGTTTTTTACAAAAACAAATCACCATGTTGGAGGAAAATATATTCATTAATGATGAAGAAAATAACAAGTACTGTATGTTTAAGATTTATACAAAAGCTAATCTATGCTCAAGTCAATTTCATTGATATAGCACTTATTATACAATAGATCATGTCACAAAACAGCTTTACAGTGTTAAAAATTTCCAAACCAAAAATATAAACTAATATCCATCTCCTCTGCTGAGCATGCCTAAGGCGACTGTGACAAGCAAACATGCCTTAAAACAGACATAAACAAAGTTCATACTTTGAGTTCAGCAGGGGCCTGCGCAGAAGATATAACAAACATTATATTCAACAAAATCATATGTAACTGGAAATATATTGACTAATAATTAGTTATAACTAACATTAGCTCTGTAAACATAAGTTATAACTACCCGTTAGTTATTTTTATAACATTTTAATTGTCTATTTTCAGTGCTATATCATTTCATGCCATCAATAAAGAGTCTTTTCATAGCTCAATAATGTATGAACGTAATCTGTGTTCTAAACTCTTTATTTTCTGACGTTTTTGTGTTTATTAAATGCTTAAAAAGTGTAAACAGAGTTTTTGTTGCGTTTCCGGCAACAGCTCATCAACATCAACATGAAGAAGCTTAAAATAGAGCATTCAGAATCACGTTCGCTGTCGAGAATGAAACTAATAACATCTATTTTTGTAAGAGTAATTTTGTGCTAAGAACTTGATGGACGTGTTTTGTAGAGCCCTTAAAACAATTCTATTATGTTTAAAAAGAGACATCATGTGTCCTGTTTACATCATTCTTTTATTCTAGGTGTCAATCACTAAATATGACTTTCCACATTTGATTAAGAAAGAATAAAGATTTAGATGTTAAATGGATTCATCAAACAAATCCAGACACCTTACACAACCTTAAACGTTTACATTAAATGTGTTCAAGCTGTTATCTCAAACTCTTTTATTACCAATTCTCCTTATCAAAGCAAGCTCTGTTTAAAAAGTGACTCCCCCACTGTCCAAACAGTGAAGTGGACCTGGCATGTTTGGTTTGTCACAATCAATACTTTAATCGCTTACCTGCTCAATTATTTCCCGATTCAGTAATATGTTTGTTCAGTTGCCTGTTTTCCCAGTTGTTTATGCATGTGTGTTTGTTATCCCGCTACACTGGTTAATCCCTAAAATGATTGACACACTGATGTATAACCGTTACCTTGTTAGACATTTTTAAAACATAATGTTGTAAAACCGACAGACATGCAACGGCATCCACTTTTCTGAGAAAGTTTCACAAATAAATGAACTAGATCAGACATTGGTCCAGAGAGCTTTGACTAAGTTTGAGGGTTTGAGCTAGGGTTAGGAATAGCACTAGCTTTTAAACTAACTAAACGCTAATGATAGGTTTAAAGCTAGGGTTTAGGGATGGGCCTAGGTTTAGGGTTTGAGCTATAGTTTGGACTGGCACTAGGATTTGAAGTAGATACAGGTTAAGGTTAGGATTAAAACTAGGGTTAGAACTTAGGCTAAGTTTAAGGTCAAAGCTAGGGTTACATTTAGGGCTAGGGTAAGGCTTGGATTAGTTTTTAGCCTATGGTTAGGGTTAGAATGAGGGCTATGGGTGTGGTAAGGTTTAGGATCATGGCTGAGGTTAGAGTTAGACCTAGACCAGGGGTGTCAAACCAGATCCACGAAGGGCCGGTGTGGCTTCTGGTTTTTATTCCAACCAACCCAGGAGGTCACATGATCAGCTGGTTAACTGTGACCAGCTAATTAAACTAGTGAAATCAGGTGTTCTGATCCGGTTGGAATAAAAACCCGCAGCCACACTGGCCCTTTGAGGATCGTTTTGACACCCCTGACCAAGACTAAAGGTTTGATTTTGAGTAAGGCTTTGTGATAGGTGTAGTGTTAGGGTTTGAGCTGCGATTATGGTTGGTTCTAGGCTCAGGGTTTGTTCTTCGGTAAGGGCTTGGCCAAGATTTAAGGCAGAGGCTATGAATAGCGTTTAGTTTTGTTTAACGTACTAGGACTACAGTTCGGGGTATTGTTTGAGCTAAGGTTAGGGCTGGGCTGGAATTAAGTCTGGGGCTAGGGTCAGTGTCTGAGCTTTGGTTAGAGTCTGAGCTAGAATACACTAGCTAGACTGCCTTTGCATGTAGGGATGGGAGGGGAAACACTATATACGGTGGTCATAATGTAATGGCTGATTGTGTGTAATATAGAATATGTGTATTTGATGTGTATGATGTCTTTCCCCATTCGCTTCCCAGCTTTATAGACTTTCATTTTCCAGTCAGCTTTATTTTTTTAATCTTCTGAAATTAATCTTAGAGATGTAGACGCTTGATTTGCATTCATTAAAACTCAACCAAAGAAGTCCGGCCTCATTCCAATCAAATTTGTTAATTATGCACGGTAAAAGATTCCCAGACGAGTGCAGCTTTTTCGTCAGCTTTTTTCCCCCTCCCATTGTTGATTCCTATAGCGAATGAAACGCGATGAAGCCGTCGTCCCGTGTTCTGTTGAATGACGGCTGAACGGCAGCACCTCGAGCTTCTGTTAAAACAATGTTATGGCTAAAGCAATTATAGGAATCTGCATTTTTCATTGTTAATTGTAAATGTCAGCATCATTAATTTTAATTTACAGCAGGCAATAAAATTAAGAATACTTTTTGCTGATGTTTTAAATCAGGCTGCTGAGAGAGACGCATTATGCAACTTAAATTTTAAGAAGATATTGATTGGAGCGGATAGCTTTTTCTATGAATCTTAAATAGGCAGGTGGTGTGATAAAGCTTAAGACATCACTTTTGCTTGCTATGAGTGAACTAGAGAGAGAAAAACAAACTCGTATGGATAAAAAACCGTCGCTTGAAAATTCGATATACGTAATGAATAAACTAAATTGGTATGAAATGTATTAGCACCAAATTATTTCGCAATGTTATAAAAATAAATAAATAAACAGTATATGCATGTTTATTTCTTCTGGTTGCATTTAAACGACACCAAGGTGAGAGCGAAATTGTATATTACTTCACAATTCTCAAAATTCAGCTTTAATCAGCTTGAAAATAAAGATGTAGGCTTGCATTTCCAGATTTCTCTGCAAAAAGAACAATAAATAAGATTAAAAAATGACTCCTGATTTGATCCCTATGAGAAAAATTAAATGTTTGTAGCTCCAGGAAATAAAAACAGACGATTTTAAAGTGAAAAAAAGAAACAAATTACGCTCAGGACATATTGAACGTATACGGACATTTACTATTCTCCACAAGAAAGACCAATCCTGATTATATACGTATGATAGACACTCTATCCACTCTAGTGATGTGCTTTGACTATTGATGTAGAGCCTGATAAAGAGACAATGAATGAGATAGAAGCTGGTAAACTGAGTAAAGGACGTGTGGAACAGTGGTTCATGATCACAAATGTGACAACAAACACTCAGTTGTAACTTGTGTGATGTATAAGATGCCTGGGCGGCACAGTGGCTAAGTGCATAACACTGTAACTACACAGCATGGATCTCCCTGAGGGATGGTCTGTGTACTGTCTGTGTGGAATTAGCATGTTGTCTCTGTGTCCGTGTAGGCTTCCTTCGACAGTCCACCGTAGAGATGCTGAATTGTCCCACAGACCCAAGCAGCCACTACATTGTAGTGTCGGTTACAAGCTTGGGAGGATCGAACAGACGGGTGTCGATACGCTGGATGTAATGCCATGATGGATGATAGAAAGACGGACATATTGATGTATGTATGTATGTATGGATAATATACCTCAGTGTCTATATTAGTATTATAATGTTGTACACATCAATAAGAGTTATCATCATAATAATGTAACAAAAGCGGCACATTTAATATTATTAATAACAACAAAAAATAAAGACAACATAATCAACAATAATAGTAATAATTATAAAAAAATTATATATAAAAGTGCGAATTAACACAAATTTAAGTAACAAGAAACAACAATTATGATGATGGTGGGACACACACTGGGGATATACAATAAACAACTAAACAGGAACACACACACACAGACAGGATTTCAGTATCTCCAAGTAATCTGACCTATGTCTTTGGACTGTGGGAGAGAACCGGAGTACCCAGACTTTTTGTTGCTTTTGTCAATGAGACCCACTTGACCATATAATTATACCAATGAAGATGCTATTAATACAAGAAACAATACAAATTTTGAAATTACGCAATGTGAATATTAAACAAAAGAGCAAAAAAATCAATATATAATAATGTTATATAATATAATAGTAATAATAATAATAATATTGACAGAAGTATATATAATGTACAGGACAGTATATTAAGTAGAATCAGTGTGTCGTGTGTAAAGGGTTCTATTTAAAAGAATGAAAGGATCCCTTTTGCTTTTGGTGACCTGTGAGCTTTGTAAATCTTCCGTGTGTCCATATTGTTTTGCTCCAAGTCCTGGTGCTTCATTCCAAAAATAAATCTTACATCAAATTCCATCCCGGTGTCAGTCAGACAGCAAACATGTGAGTGCCTGTAGATGATTGATGATGGATTGATGCTCTGTAGTTTGTGTGCATTTCACTGTGGTTAATGCTGACCCACCACACCCCTGCCCAGACAGAAGAATGAATAAAAGAATATTTGTGTAGTGTTCAGGCTGTACAGTGTTGCTACCTACATTTCTAGTTACAATTCCAAACCTCAGTAGATGTTTTTTTTACAACATGGTCTGCAGCATTGTGTCGGCTCCAAACAAAGCAATTTCCCTGAAAATAGTAAACCTGCATAAAAGTGGATTTCTTAGGAAAAATAGAAGCTCTTAAGTTCAAATATGTACCCGTGGTATTTCCAAAACATCTCTCTTGCTCATATTTCTTTTTCTTTTTAGAAAGTTGTTGTTGTTCTGTTCTCACCGTCGGGATTTACAACCACAGAAACACTCATCGTGTTCGGTGCAATAATTCACTGTACATAAGTTTCTTTTCCTACAGAAATATCTGCTCATACTTCTTATCCTGCAATGATTTAAGTTGTAACTATTGTGCAGAAGGACAACACAATGTGTTCGCACCCAAACTATTTGATTAATAGCAGCTTTTTTTCCCCTTTCTTCCAATATGAAGGAACAGGAAAGGATATATCCAGCTGCAAAGGAGATTTGCTGCATTGTACTTTGAAAACAAAAGAAGAATAAAATTGATCTTTCCGGATACAAAAATCAATGCGTAGTTATTTCCTGTTACATGCATGTTAGTCCGGCTGACCTGCTCTGAGCCTTGAACTTTACTTGTATTTTCCATTTCAAGAAAGGTCTTCTAGTTTACATAAATCAAAGCCAGAAAGTCCTACAGACTAACATGTTTCTTAAAACGTCTCATAGGACATTGTTCTTTATTTAAATGTGAATGTTAGCCTGTAGGGAACAAAATGTTTGGCACCTCGGTGGATTTTACATTTTATGAGCTTGTATGGCATTATAATAAAACGTGAACCTAGTCTTTAAAAAGACTTTCTTGATGTAAAAATGAACAGATGTTATAATCACACATCACCTCGGGTTAACAAAGTCCAGCTACTCCTCACTTGTTGTCACTATTTTCCAGTTTTCTAGTCAGTAACTCGTTGCTTTAACAGATGAATATCATTTTTAAGACGGCAAAAACACATTCAAAGGTGACGAAAGGGTTACTTCTGCTAGCACACCAGCACCAATATTCTAAACACTTTGATACGAATCTTGGCTCTGCCATGGATCACCTTCAGCAGTAATTACTATCATATGAATTACTCAACAATATAATATAATAACAATAATTACTCATTATTTAATAATATTTAGAGTCACAATGGAACCCACACTGGGTGGATACACTAAATACTTCAATAGGTCGTCAGTCTGTTGTAGGATACTCACACAGGACAATTTCAGTATCTTAAATTAACCTGACTGCATGTCTTTGGAGTCTAGGAGAAAACCGGAAAACCAAAGGAAACCCACACAGACCCGGATTTGCATACATAAGAATTAAACCAGGGACTGTTATGACATAATGGACAGTGCTTTCCTTTATGCCACCGTGCCACACAAATGACATGAATGAATTTATTATTTAAAATCTGTTTTATCTTAATTGCATCTCAGAACGAAAACAAAAAAGACGAATCGGTAATATGTTGGTACATAAATTCTAATACAGAATAATTATACACTAGTGAAAGTGAGAGAAAGTTTCACCAAAACATTAAAAGAACCTCTCAGAGATAAAACAAGACGTCGTACCCAGGTACAGCAGTAATTGCCATGTTTATGGTTTCGGTGGTTTGATTTACATCCAAAAAGACTTGTCTCTACCGGTTATGTGTACAAGACTATAATTTCTTGGAGGTGATTGTGTTGCCATCACAAAGGCTCCTCCATTCGATTGTTCTGTTCTGAATTTGGAGGCCTGCCCGTCGCCTTTTTTATTACTTCAGCAACTCGGACTATCAGCTCAGCTTTTGTCTTCCTGCTTTTTTTCCTGTCAGACGCTGGGACAAGTCAGTCGTTGTGTAACAATGAGGGCTATTTCATTTAAACATATCGCGCACGCTAACCGCTAAACCAGCTGCTCTGACTTTCATCCAACAGACTTCCTTTAACAGGTCTACTAAACACAGAGCGAACAGGCTGGGAGCTCGCTGTCATCATAACGCAGCGCAGAATGCTTTATCAAATCATCATTTCAGCTGTTGTCTATCGTCTGGAACCTGGGTTCTTTCCATGGCAGAACTGTACATACAGCTGTTAGAAAAACTGAAAAGAGATGTAAAACATTACAGCTGTTTATTTCGATAGGATGTGCTAATTATTAGTAGTGCATATGAGTGTGTGTATGTGTGTGTTAGATCTAAAAATAAAGGTATTGAATGACAAAATATCTAAACCACCCGACTTGAAGCGCTGAGGTTGGGTGGTTGGATGCTCTGCTATTCTGGTGTAAGTGTTGCTAACTATTCGGACTAAGAACCTTACAGCCGATTGGTAGCAAAGCTGATATGTAATCTCACAGAGTCTGTTGGGTGCATCCTAGTACGAATCGTTGGCCGTGCCGAAATTAGCATTTTTAGCAGCCAACTTTATCCAAAGTGACCAACAATTACAACGGAACACCATTTTTTGAAGGTCAACGACTTGCTCAGAGGCCCAACAGTGGCAACTTGGTTATAAAGTGTCTTGAACCAGCAACATTCTGGTTTAAAGCTCAGTATTTTAACCGCTATGACAGCCTACACCAGACAAAAAAGTGAATGCGTAATTCATTACAACACATTTACTTTGTAAAGAGCGGTTAGTAACTGAGGCCTTTAATGTTGTGACCGATGTATGACTCTCCATGTCCAAGACTGACCTCAAGTGCAAATCCATGGGTGGAAAAACAGTGAATTTGAATCGGTGAGCATGTACATTTGTAAAAATATGAGCATACCGTCCTTAGATACCACCAGAGCCAACATTAGACATTGGATATGCTTAAAATTGCAAGAGAAATAGAGAAAACCATGTATCATTTATGATGGCACCCAGGTAGCACAGTGGGATTTTGTGCTAGCACACCGGGGCTGAGATTTTGGACACACTGGTTTGAATCTATATGCCAACGTTCATCTAGGAGTTCGTCTAGCAGGCACAATTGGCAGTGCATGGCGAAGAATGAACCAGGTTGCACGTTTTCGAACTGTGGATGGAAACCGGAGTGAAAAATAATGCAAACTATAAAGACCTTGACTGGACATGACTGGAATGGAAACTATAACTTACTTGCTGAGAGATGACAGTGCGCCATCCTCCGCTACATTGTCAATAATTATGAAAGTATAAAAGCATTACAGAAGTGTCCACTTATACTTTTAGCCATGATTATATTTTCTAAAAGGAAAAGTACTACATGCTCGCTTTATCCACTGCATCCACGGTGATTAAGAAACAAGTCCGTGACTCAGTTCCGCATTAACTTTTCATTCGCAAAATGAGCCAAATCACTGACGATCGCTTTAGGCTTCATGGTCAACAGAGCTGAATATAAAAGCTTAAGATTAATACAGCAATCGGAGACATGCTTGTGTGAATAATTCATTTTGGAAGGGCAGATAAGAAATGATCTGTGAGGAAATTAATAGCACTGATTTAATAATATTCTTCCTGAGACTCCTGCGACTACATGACAGCGTTTTGGTGAAAATGGGAGCGGGTTCTAAACTCAAAAGTCGGGAATGATTCATTCCCGCTAGCCCGGTAGTTGAGTTTGATGGATCATTCTTTAAAGCATCGGCGCTAATCTTCTGCTCTTCTTTTTTTAGGTTATTCACAGATCAGTAAGTTTCCAGGCTAATCCGAGTTTTGATGCTCCCCTGTCTGAGTACGTGGCATTCATCATATCTTGACAAGTGGAGTCCTTCAGACAACAAATAACCTTCAGTCAGGGGATGTGGGCAGTAGGTGCGCGGTTATTTCGGATCCGTATCGTTGGGAAGCGTGAACACAGCGGGGGAGATGTATGGTGTCCTTGTTGACTGAGAGAATAGGGCGCTTTCTAGTTCCTCTGAATAATCACTCTGGAGTGTAGCTGTGCCTTCGACAACTCAATCAGACACCGTTCTACCTGTAAAGTGGCTGGGCTGATTTGATTGCCATTTTTATTGGTTGTCCTAACCATAAATCAAAGCAATGGGGCCAGCTTTATGGACGTGACCACTCGTCATTTGCAAGTAGCCTTGGAAATATTGTTTCGGGAGCAGTGTGACTGTCAGTGGAGGTAAATCAGGGTGCCGAAATTCTCTCTCCTTCACCCGAAGAGCACAGAGTTAAATCATCTTGAAAATTGATGTCACCATGGCAAAGTGCTTCACCTATACCTTGATAGAGCCCCATCATCTTCTGCCAATGTCAGCACTTTTTACCCTTCTTCCTAAAAAGTGGCTTTTTCCACATGACACGAGTGAGTTAATGCAGGCTGCCAATACAGACACATAGCGGCTCGGCGAAAGGGACTGTTACTCGTATGAATCTGTTAGGACCTGACAGCAAATAAAAAATTCTGCATCTGAACATTAAATACATTTTATTCATGAAAGCATTTATAGGACCTTCAATCAGAAGTGGAAACACTAATCCAATTTAGTACTAAAGTAAAAGTACTATTACTTTGAAGATCTTTGTTGCATCCATCCATCAAGGGCGGTACGGTGGTTTAGTGGCTTAGTTGGCTTTCTGTGTGGAGTTTGCATGTTCTCGCTGGTTTCACTTTTATGCTCCGGTTTCCTCCCTCAATCTAAAAACATGCTGGTTAGAGTGTTTGATGTGACTTGTGTGATTTGATGTCATGAATGTTATCTAAAGTGACAAGCACAGGACAAGTCTCACAATAAGTATTATTAATAAAAAAAATACATAATAGAAAAAAAAACATTTAATTAAATGTAATACTGCACATTTAGAGATATGTATTGTGTTATTCAGTACAGTCCATCCCATATACTTATAACCCAGTGATTCCCAATGACTGGTAATCTTTTTTTATGGTATTTATTTTTATAAATGTAAAAAAGTGTAGTGGGGTTAAATTTATTGTAGGTTAATTAATTTTGTTATTACTATTTTATTTAAAAGTAATACAGTTATCAATCATTAAACCATAAAAAGTACATCGTAATGCTTTTTAAATTACGACCCTGCATTAATATTCGTGCCAGAGTTGCCAGATTGTGCACATTTTCATTCAATTAAACAGATAATAATCCAATTTATGCAATCCAATATCACTTTAGCATGTGTTTCTTATTTTCTATAAAGTCGAATTCTTAGACAAAACATTTTTAAATACAAGTACGAGTACGTATTGTAAAATCTACTTTAAGAAATGCATGAATAAACGACTGAATTAAAGGAACATGAGTTATTGTAATTTGTCACTTTTCACCTCTGCCATCAAGCATTTGTTAAGGTGAGCAGCATGTGAAGGTTTTATGTTTGTGTTACATTATGAGATTAGAACAGGTGGATTTGTGGTTGTTCTAATGTTTGCAAGAGGAGATCAGTGGACGAACTGGAAGGTTGATTTGTGGTTACACCTGTGTGAAAGTAATTAAGCTGTATATTTAAACCTTCATTCCCTTTTTATGCTTTTATTTTTGAGTGTAAAAAAGAACACCTGGTTGAAAGGCTGTGGTTTTGTTTAAAAGAGTATAAAAGTAACTTATTGTGCTCTTTGTGTGTCTGCTTGATAGTCCCGGAGTCCTTCTAGCTGAATGAAATAAGTTGTTCAAACAGTAAATATTCAAGTGTAGTCTTCTTTATAACTTCTATAGATTATATTATATTAGATATTATATTACTTTTTCTTCTACCACAATTGTAATGTACTTACCAACGTGAGCAAAGTTAACATGAAATATCTTTCTACACACACACACACACACACACACACACACACACACACACACACACACACACATAAAATTCCTCGAGTAAACCCATGTAGACACAGGAAGAACATGCACAGAAAGCTCCTGGTCTACCCAAAACTTCTTACCATGAGACGACAGTGACCACTAAACCACTGATCAGATGTTGAGCATACACACAAAAAATTTAGAGACAGGACAAATAGACTAAAGTCAACTGACCATGTTGTGTTTTCGCATATCCCATCTTGTCTGGTAGTTGGGGCTCAGAGGCGGGGTCAGTACGGCGCCCCTGGAGCAGACAGGGTTAAGGGTCTCGCTCAAGGACCCAGCAGTGTAGCGGAGTTTAGCAGAGC
>JAOTRQ010000031.1:4844609-4855960 GCA_028565875.1 Hoplisoma paleatum
AAAGGGAAATAACTTCAACACTCCAAAGGGCTGCTGCTGTACGATAAGGTGTAGCGGAAAAATTCAGTGTGGAAAAGTGTGTATAACTATGTATGTGACTAATAAACTTTGATTTGATTTGATGTGTCTGAACTTTTTATGGTTAAATTAAAATAAAGCTGCTAAACAAATTAAGTTGCCTTGCCTTACAGGCTTGGATAATCATGAGTCCTGTAAACGTGCCCATGAATAATTTTAAGTAACGACTTTTGAGTTTTGGAACTGGACCATAAAACAACAGAACAATAGTCCGGTCTGATGCATCATGTCTTTCCTTACCTAAGGACTAAAAGTGATCGAATCTCTTATAATGAGCACATGTCAGCGTTTTATGTGAATTCTAGCTGCCATCTTTGGTATTCAACTGTACCAGGGAATATGTTGGTGTAATGCCAACTTCTTCTATTCATGCTGTTAAGCAGTAGATGGGGATGCTAATAACAACAAACCATGCTAAAAATTAAACATCTGTTTCCCCCTGTGCTTACGGCCTCCTTTAGACATATAACGCTAGAAAGTGTGAAGAATCTATTTTCACATTTTTAATCACCAGTGGGCATCAGTTATCTACCTAAATGTCTAAAATAAACAATACCTGAACTTCCAGAAACTAATTATGTCAAAAATATATCTAACTTTCTTTTATAGGCATAACATCATGACCACATCGTTATATTGTCACTCTACTCAAACTAGCATTAAGTTCTTCAGCATTTGACCCACGTGCATTAATAAACTTTGCAGCATGGTAAAATTAATTTATATTTATTTTGTAAATGTAGTTTATACCTGTGAGGTTCTGATGCAAATCAGAATGTTATTACATCACAAATGTTTTCAATAATTTACAGAAAATACATTGATGGGTTTTATTCAAGTTTGGTATGTTTATAAGAGCAATTAGAAATTACTATGATAATAATAATATTTTCATATAATATAAAATTCATATATGAAATAAGAGTTCATAATAAAAGTCCAAAATATGCTGGTGCAAAGCTTCTAAATTCTTTATTTTTAAGCATATATCGAATAGGCAACCAACTCAGGCAGTAGATTTACACACAGTATATTGTAAGACATTATGATCAATTCCTATTACTGATGGCTGGATGAGATCTTCCTCCAAAATAATCCACGTCCTATGACTAGAAAGGTCTAGATTGGTTAAAACAGCATGACCGAGTACTTCACCAAATCTGAACCCAAACGTATGTTTGACCACCTTGTAGGTCGTGTGCATGCTGCCTCATGGTGGTTTATCATCATCTACATCTATATTAATATCAACAAGTAGACTTTTGTCAAATGGCAGTTTAATTGCTGCAAAGTGAGTAAATTAGATACTAAACAGTCTGTTAGTGTCAATGAAATGTCTTTCACAGAACAGTAGCCAGCAAACTACTCAAAGCCTGATAAGAGGCCGATCTGGAATGCTTACACGGCATTAATCACAAAGCTCGGCCTAATTAAATGTGCTTAAAACAAGACTTTCTTCTAAATGTTGCCCAGGTATCGCAATAATTTTTGAGCACCCAAGCCTGGAAGACAAATAATTAGAACTGTCACACGGTTCTGATGAGTGATGTCAGTGTCTCACCGTGACCTTCCCACTGCTAATTAATTTTCATCCAGAGGAAAAAAGATCCTGTTGTTGCTCATTATTAATTGAGTTCAGGAAAAGATGCGCCTGATAAATTTTTGTTGATAATACTTGTCATTTCAAGCAGCATGGGTAATCATTTTATGGGTTTTTGTTTTTAGTGTTTTCAAAGTTGATCTAAGTCATATTTAAAGTGATTAATATGTTGGAAAAGACGACGTTAACTGGACGCTGAAAGCTTGGTCTCATTTATGCTTATTAGAAACATGGAACGTTACAGTTTGCCACATTTATCACATGATCAGGTTGATGGTTTGTTATATTTTGGGACTTATTATGTCCCCGATACTGCAGATGAAACATTGACATGTGTAATGTTTATTTAAATGTCATTTAAACCCACCAAATTAAAAGTTGAGACATTTTGAAAACTGCAAAACAATACAAAACATTTTAAAGCATTTAGTAGACACACTTTAACCAAAATAACTTACAATTACAATAAAACACCATTTTGAGGTTTGAGGGCCTTGCTCATGGGTAGCAGTGGGATTTGATCAATAGCCCAGTACCTTAACCCCGGAGCCATCAATGCCATCGCTGTGCACGTTTAGTTGAATGGGAAACATGAAAATCTCTTCCAATCTTAATTTAAGGCACATAAGGCACATTAATTAATTAATTAATTATAAAAAAAATAATGTAATAATATTTTCATCAGGTAAGCAAGTCAAATATTAACGTAAATGTGTAAAGAATTAAATTATTATTTTATTTACGTTGTTGATCCTGGCTTGCACCGGTGGACATATTTTCCATTTTCAAAAATGCATGCTTTTATTTTTTTCTAAACTGACTTCCCATGATGTCGGTTGTACAAAACACTTGGAGAAATCTCCGACTCCTGTGCAGGACTCACTCAAAGGGAAATAACTTCAACACTCCAAAGGGCTGCTGCTGTACGATAAGGTGTAGCGGAAAAATTCAGTGTGGAAAAGCCATTCAGAGCTGATAATGCCAAGCACAGTCACGTAAAAGTATAATTTATCTGGAACGTTCTCACAGTCATCTGTGAAATGCAAGATGTCATTGAGCCAATACAAATGTGTCTCTTAATGAGCACGCTGACAATTACAGAGTGCTGTTCTTGACAGTAAAAATTAATGTGAACACCACAGCTTGACAATGCTGTGAAATAATATTAATAGAAGCGCAATTATAATGTGGAGGATTTTCTTACATCAAGGATAAGCTTTATTATGCCCAGTATAATAAAAATTATGGCAAACTAATAAAACGGGATTTCCTGTGTAATTATTGCAACACTCTACAATTTATAAAGACCACAGACACCCATAGCTCTAATCACTAAAACTATAAAGAACATAATGATGTAAAAGAAATGCACATACCATTAATTAATCCTCATGAGAGATGTTTACATCTCAAAAATAGGGGTCTATCAAGTTTATAATAGCAATTCATCTAAAGAATGGCTTTAATTGTATTTCCCATAGTACATTTATAACATATCTGTACAAATACTTACATTTTTCCATGTACAATTCTTTTGATTAAACCTAAATGTAGGTGGATTTATGTGGTGGAAGAATGTGGAACAAGAAATGCACTTATCCAACGTACTAAAGAAAGAACATTGATTTAGAATTTGTATAAACATGTACAAGTTTTCTCATTTGCAAATTCAGGCTTGACAATCTTACACTTTCCGGCAGATAGAAGTTACCTGACATGCTAGCGCGTTATGCTAATTCATTCAATTTGTTTGATATGGTGTGTTGGATTAGTAAAGCGAAAACGGATGTAAACATTAAAGCAGTGAGTTTATCTTATTAGAATCTTCTTTACTGTAGGCAGTAAACATTAAACCGTCCACGGTGTATAAAATCTTTCAAATGCCGAAATAAGAGAAATAAATTCAGTTTAGCTTAGCACTAGAGCGGATGTTTTATTAATCATAGCAAATAAAGTCTCCACCAGTTCAGGGAGTAGAGATGTTTGCTGACACCAAAATATTTTCTAATTTAGCTGAAAGCCAATCAAACAGCAAAAATAGTACCAGAAATGCTCTCCGGTGTGGATGAAATGTATTTAACCTGAAATGATGCAGCACTGGCAGGACAAAGGGTCGAGTCTGTTGTAATTACAGTCCTCCAAAAGCATATTTTTTGATAATTCTCAATAAAAAGTCTTTCCAGTTATTAGTTGCTAATGCCAGATCATTCCATTCTAGTTTTTGGCTGAATTCCAAGAACCGTGGCCATGTTTCAAGTAATAACATTGCTGCAATAATCATTTTTAAATTTGAGCCACACCATGCTGGTAGAACATCTGCAACGGCAAAGGTTATAAAAATGTATTTGTATGAAATGATAAATAAAAATTGACGTTAACTGCTGTATTGATGTTGATACTGATTGTGAACCCAAATCCCTTAAAGATGTGTTTGCAATGGTTGTTATTTAGTTATTATTTGAAATAAATAAATGCCGCTGTAATTTTTTTTTGTTAACATGCTAAATAAGGATCCTGGATTCCATCTAGAAGTGTAGCTATGAGACATGTAGAAGCACAAGGTAGTGTTCATCACTTAACCTGAGCCTGAAAGAACTCTTCTTCTTCTGGAAGGAAGCATATGGCTGATGCATCTGTTCCTGCAAAGTGTATTCATACGAGTCAGTCCAGCAAACAAGTTGTCCTCATTTTGACACATACTGTATGTGTTCCAGACCGTCTGTGTAATTGTTTAAAAATTCATTCGCTCAAATAAGTGTTGCATCCTATTAATTCTGGCTAAATTCCGCTGGGCGTCACTTTCTGAATACATCCCAGTGTTGTAAATGATCATTCATCAAATTGTCAGGTCAGAGTCGTTTCTATTAGCGGAAATAACAAAACTTTTTCAGTCTATTAAGAACTAAAACGAACATTCGTTCATTAGCAATTCATCAGCAATTGACACCATTGAGCTAATCATGCCATCATGCAGACTTGTTAATATCTTATTTTTATTATAGCTGCAAATAACTAGCTTTGGATAAAAGTGTCTTCTAAATGCTGAAAATGTAAATGTACAGAAGGATCTTAAAATATAATTTACTGTCTTTTGAACTATTAGAAAACTAGAACAATGTGAACACCTCGAAATATTTACCTTATTTTCTTTATCTACAGTTTTAACCTACAGGTAGTTGTAATATGTAACACAAACCTTATGACTACCAACGCCAGCTAGACATATGAGCAGTGATATGGTTAAATAGTGCAACACTGTCCATTAGTTTCCATCTGTTTGTGTAAACATTAGGACGCCTTGTTTGAAAATGGGACCGATTTGGTCTCCCAGCACCCCTGCACGATGAAATAAACAAAGAATAACTGTAAATATAGCAATAAAGTGGGTATTTTCTCTAGTTATTTACAGACCTGGTTCTGCGTGCTCACTACCGGACGTCAGATCATCTGTAATTGTGATTACACAAGCTTCTGAAAACAACTGCTGCAGATGCTGTTTCATTTCAGACATTAAAGGAACGAATGGAAATCTCATTCCTGGGCGTTCTTATATAAACAATGGCCATGTGTACCATTACTCATATCACTGACCTCTATCCTGTAGGGACAAGGTTAACATCGGCGCTCGGTGGAATGGTGCACCCGAAATAACATTTTGCAAAGTACCTGCACTAAACACAACACAAAGTAGAGCGTTCATTTTCATTGTTTAATTCTTTGTTTTTTTATCGGAGACATCTTCCAGTCCGCTCTTATCTTTGACCCTCAGCTTGTTGCTTTGTTGTGGCTTCCTCCGAGATGCCTGATGACCTTGACAGGTCCGTCATTAAACCCTGACCCATTTGATGATCCTTTCATGTGGAATGCATATGTCAAAAAGGAGCCGCTTTTACGCAGTAGGGGTGAAGTGAAGTGCTTACAAAAATATAACTTGACATGCTTTATCAAATGGGGAAAGATGAAGACAAAACAGCTGCTGCTGCTGTCGTAAGCAATCTGGCCGTGATTGAATAAAAGTGTCAAGAAAAGGGCCGCTTGATGGTCTTTTGTTCTCTCCCATCCTGCTTGATGTTAGTTTGAGCTGTCAGGAGGGAATCACAGCTGTGTGATTTATCAGTAGCGGAGTGACCTTGTAGCCAGTGGCGGATGCACATACAGCACCTCCATATTCAATCTCAGAAAAGGAGCTAAACACTTCCGCACTTTTATGAATATGCGTGATTACAGTTGAATACTGCTGCGATGATTTAGAATCATCTTCTTTATCATCTACGAATCTCCTGAACCATATTGTAATCAATGCATAAAGAATATAGATTGATATGCATCATTGCACAGCTATAAGTCGACTCTAGGTTTGATTTCTAAGTCCTTAGTGTTTCCACATGGATTTCCTATCTGTAATTCCATTTCCTGCCACCATCGCAGTTTGGGGGGGAGGGGGGACTAGGACAAATAAATTGTTTTGGAATTTTGGACCGGACCCCTAACCACCCCCTCCTCCACCCACATTTAATAACGTACACCGTTTAGGTCTTTACATAATCTTGAATACATGTATACCTACGAGATCCAACAAGTTAATGGAAATCCATCCATCAGTCTAGGATACACTAAACACATGAACAGGTCATTAGTTTGTTGCAAGGTTCAGACACACTGGTCCATTTCTGTTCTCTTATTTGAAGATAAAGTCCATTACAAAAAGTTTTTTTTAATGGTGGAGTTGCCAAAGTCGTTAAATTATTGCAATTTTCAATTAGATATGCTGCAATGTAGATATGCTATCTAAGATTAGCTGATTTATACTAGTTAGACGAATTTCACTGCAAGTTGTGTAACACCTGCTTTATAACACTGAGACAACCCTCTACAGGAGGGAGTCTGATCTTCGCAAATGTTTGTATTTACCCGTTTCAGTCGTTTCCGACTCTTGAGTCCCTCTGTGGGGCGCTACCGATCCCTAGAGTTACTCAGCAATTATATTTTTACGGAGTAGGTTGCCAAGTCTTTCTCCAACCCCGTATCACTACAGGACTATAGAACAATTTTACCTATTTCCGATCAACCTAGTGCAAGTTTTTGGATTGTGGGAGGAAACCCGGAGTACCCGGAGGAAACCCACGCTGACACGGGGAGAACGTGCAAACTCCGCACAGAAAGCCCCCGGCCCGACCCGGGGATCGAACCCGGGACTTCTTGCTGTGAGGCAACAGTGCTGAACCTCTCAGCCACCGTGCCGCCTCTTCCCAAATAAGCACTTCTAATTGGTTAGTACCATTCTCGGGTGAATAACAACACAAAAGAAGTGCTTGGAATTGTCTAATATTTTCATAAAATATATTATATAAAATATATTTATAAAATAACATTATAATTATATAATTTTACCGAATGATCAAAAGGGTTTGACACCATGTCACTCCATTACTGGTGTTTTGTGATATGATTGGTCCAGCCTTGTATCAGTACATGACAAAGAACTTGAATGCTTAGTCCTGATGCTTAGGAAATAAACATTTGCATAATTATATATGAACCATTTGTAGCCAGGCAATTAAATTAAATGTACAAGGAACACATTTAAGATGACTTCATATATAACTATAGGGGGTGTCTAGACATATTTGGACATATAGTTCATCAACATGTTGCCTCTTTTCCAGAAGAAAAAATTTCAAATAAGCCTGACAATCAAACTGATATAGTCAGCTAAGCTCCTAATCATCACGTATGCTCATCTGCAATCGTAGTCGAATGTTTGATGCCCTGTTGCTCACTAGTCAGATTTTCTTCAGCACACTTCATTAAAATCAACACTTTTTTTTCTCCTTTCCTGAAGATGGGCACCATTGTGATGAAGCAGATGTTATATTACAGCCTGGCACATTCATTACTCTCATAAACCCATCTGCGGAATAGCTTTTTATGCAAATTCGGAGAGAATCTGCATAAATAAAGTCCTAATTAAAACCTTTGAACAAACCTCTAGCTTATTTGATGCTAAAGTGTCCTTCATTATTAAAAACAGGTTGAACTCACGAGTGGAGGAGAATCAATAAAGAGGGAAAGTTTGAAAACAGATCACAGTCGGAGTTATTACTTCTCTGATTGTTTTACGTCCAGCTAGATGTGTGATTATGTAACAGGAATAAATTCTTGCTCACGTATCTGGGAGGAATGGTGCAAATGGAAAATAGGCATTTCTCCCTGGAGGCTGAATAAGAAAATATTTAAAATAGTTATTACTTTTTGTCTCGCAGTGAAAATCACCCAGAATACACGGCTGCCCCGAGGAAGGTTCTATTCTTCTTAAGAAATTTTACACAGAGTTTTTCTTCTGGAATTGTTATTCCACGTTTGCTTTTTCACACCTTTTATTCTGCATTTCTTTGTCTAAATGAGCTTAATTACAGATTAACATAGCATAGCATTCATATAGTTTAGCATAGCAAAGTCATACCCATCCCATCAGGGATCCTGATCTCGCATCTAATAAACGCTTTTCCTGACGGGAATCTTGTGCAAGAAGGATCACGTTCTGCAAGCAACCAGTGTCAGACCTCACTTCCTATTTAGTATGGTCTTTTCAGAATTAGCATTCTACTGAGAAACATTTTATTAGAGCTAAAATTCGAACCTGGAGAGTCTCAGAGTTGATTTGCTAGTATGTTCTAATGTAGATATTTGTGTTTTTACCTCTTCACCCATGAATTATGGCCTTGATTTGGCCTTTTGCTCATGTCCCACCAGCATGATCAGATAATAAAGATCACATTGCACGTTATACATTGTTCCCTGTCACAAATTTAGTAGCAATGAGGAATAAGTTCAGTCCTGTCTGAGGATGCCTGGATGGCTGACAACAGAGATTCGGACCCATGTATCCATCCATCCATCTTAAAGCAGTATTTGGGCTAGCGTGTTTTACTAAATATCTACATGTTTAGCGTTCATAATTATTAATCATAATCGGAAAACTTTTGTTCGGATTATGGTGTGATTTGAGAGATTAGGAAGAATAATCCGGAACTAGTTAAAACTTTCTACACATCTTCTGGCTATAAAGCTTATCTGACTAATAAAGGTGATAAAGGGTCATCTCAGATGATCTGGCCAACATTATTTCTTAACCGAAACCCAGTTGAGATGATTTTGACATAAGCTGGACCACAGAGTGGAAGCAAAGCACCCCAGCACATCTGGGAACGTCTTCAAGACGTTTTGAAAACCATTTCAAGCAGTAGTGGTTTCTCTAAAGACTGTAAGAGAAACTTGTTTTCCTTAAACATTTTATTAACTACAAATATGTAACAATACATTCATCTCATTTGCACTAATTTGCCTGTAGAAGCTACGCGTCTATTCACTTCAACAATGGACACTGGGTAGTTGGGGCGAAGTGAGTTGTGGGCAGGTCTGAACACAGCGTTTCTGTGAGATGATTGGAGGATCAGTCAAAAAGCCGAATCCCATTTTATTTTCGCTTTACTTCACGTCACTTAATCACTGGAATGATTTATGATGTAAGCCAACAATGTGCTTCCCCTCTTTGAAAGACCGGCAGCGACTTTATGAAGCTGATTGAGAGAACGCCAAAGGCAAAGCCAAGTACAATCTGCAAATCTGTCGTCAAAGCAAAAATGGGCTACTTAAGAATTTAAAATAGAAATAAATATATTTAATATCTATATGCTTTGCTTTGTTTGCTACATGCGTTCCTTCATTATCGGTATGTCTTCAGCCAGTAAGCACCAGTATAACTTGCTCCTATCAAGCCATTAAATGGAAACCTTGGCATGCTACTCGCTTTGTCCAGTAGACCAGATTTTTTCCGGCTACCTGCCATATTTCACAAGAGTCACTAAATGACACGTATGAAATACCGACAAACGTACAAATGGAAGCTACACAACACAGCTACCATAATAGTTTGAGTTTTGAAACCTACCACTGAATGAGACGACGTGTCCAAACTTTTGACTAGTATGAGATCAGGTATGCATCCTGATAAAAAATAAAACTATGCATGTTTTCACAGCGTATAAAATAAATACCTTACTAATAATTTCATCCAAATGTTTCTGTTAGCCCAGTTATGTAAAACATGCACTTTAAATGCCTTTGGAGCACCAGGCTGACTGACGGCTCTTTTTTCCCCCGCTCAGCCTTCGCAAATCACTTTAATCATGAAGGTGCCCCTTTGTTCAGATTTTATTCACACCAGACACACAGAACAGCCTCGTGTTGTAATATTGCGCACCCGTTTATCTGCAGACGCAGCTCAGTTCTTCTGTCTGTAAATAATACTGTTAATCAATTCATCGATTTATAAGAACAATTGAAAAACAAGATAATGGTGAAGATTCTTTTTTTTTTTTTTCATCAGACAGCTGAAAAGAAGAGGCCGGCCAGCGAAAGCTAATAGAGATGGCTTTGTTTGATGATTAGTGGTCTATTCTGAAAGAATCTGGGCAATGACTGCAGAGGAGGAGCTGAAGAAAGATCAGGTAATGATTAAAAATGTGCCTGCTGAGGAGCTACTCATCTCCTACACACCGATCTATCATGTTATACTCCGTTTATTAAAATCAAGACAGTTAAAAATTCATTTTCCGTCGCAGAAACAAAACACTAAATGCAAAAATGAGAAAGACACAAATAACTGACACTATGGAATTCAAGAAATTGTTCGACCTATATATTCATAGATTTATCATTTTGCAATATATTTATTTTAATTAAATTGAGTGAATTACAATTTATACTCTTTTATTTTACACACAGCGCAATTAATCCGCCACTTTTAGCCAAACCTGGGCAGAAAAGCACGTTTGCACACACTAGTGAACGCACAAGTGTGTGTTGTGTATGTGGTTTAAACATGTACAGGTACCTTTTCATCATTTAGCAGGTGCATTTTTCCAAAGCAACTTGCATTACAGTCTACAGTCTGAGCAATTGCAGGTTAAGGGCCTTACTCAAGGGCCCAACAGCAGCACCCTAACAGTGTAATTATTCCTAAGCATGCATATAAAACCCTAATTGCCATTTATATTCATTTATATGGCTCGTAAATACTTGACCAGCTGTTAGGTTGTGATTTTGACCCTGCATTCCAGCGGTAGTGTGCTACCATAATTTACCACTGTGCCACTTCTCAAACAAGGCCTGGGTTCATTGAGTGCCCGAGCGGCTGTAGGTTAAAGGTCGTCGAGGCAGGTAATGCAGGCCTGTGTGTTTTCTGACTCTACAGGCAATTATTTCAGCAAAAACGGAGCACGGTCCACATCAAACGCTTCACATTCCTCAGATAGATTAGCCGAAATGAAGTTTTATTATTCAGCCTTGCTCAGATGAATCGAACTCTATTTAGTCAGCATTGTGATGAAATTTAAGACAGTCCAAATGGCGGTGGCATGTTTGGAACCTGGATAACGCTCGGACCGCTTTCATAAAGGGCCACAGGCAGGAGCAGATTATTAAGTGAACACTGAATGCCTTTCACTGATGCTGTCGCTCTACTCTTCATGTAAAAGCCTGTTGAGAGGTTAAATTAAATTGCTGTGATGAATGTTTGGTGAATATCAAGCACGCACACACACACACACGCACGCACGCACGCACGCACACACACACACACACACACACACACACACACACACACACACAC